>SEYY01019283.1:32500-34638 GCA_009176605.1 Armadillidium nasatum | reverse complement strand
ATGTATGTATGTATGTATGTGTGTATGTATGTATGTATGTATGTATGTATTTATGTATGTATGTATGTATGTACGTATGTACGTATGTATGTATGTATAGAAGCATGTATTAATTAGTTTAATGTATTGTCACTCAAATTAAATTAAAATAATTAATTCTTTTGTAATATTAAAGATTTCGTATCAGAAAATAAATATAATTGTATTTCTTACTTTCTTTGTAAGAATAATAAGATAATTAAATAATAATTAATTTTTAGAATTTTTTTTAGAGAATTATAAGTGAAATGCAAAACCAATATTAAAACAAAAGTAACATAGAATTACTAAATAACATTTTTAATAGTAATTATTATGAAATTGTTAATAATTAATAATAATAATAATAATAATAATAATATAATAATAATAATTAATAATAATAAAAATAATAATAGTTCTAACTGATACAATATTGGTATGAATATAACTTTATAATAATGAATAATATAATTATTATAATAATAATAATAGCATAATATATATATAATATATATATATATATATATATATATATATATATATATATATATATATATATATATATATAATAATATAGAGAATATTAAATTAATATGCATATTTAAATTAAACATTGTAAAGTAAGACAGAAAATACATTTTAAAGTTTAAAAAGAAAACTTGAACAGTTTCGATAAAAAAAATTTTAATCCAAATTTGATTTTTTCATGAGCTTCTTATGATCTTTCGTAATTTTATATATATATATATATATAATATATATATATATATATATATATAATATATATATATATATATATATATATATATATATAATATATATTATATAATAAACTACGCTCATTTTTTGCTTAAACTGTACAGTATATTCCTTCTTTTTAATATATAATTTTCTTATCTTTATGAGCATATTGGTATTTTAAAAGTTTGGTCGAATGCATACGTAAATAAAATTGCATGTATAAAAATTGTAACGCGTAATAAAATATAATTAACACTTTTTTATACACGGAAAGAAAATTGCAAAACTTTTTTTTTTTTCCAACCTCAAATAATGAGTGATACAATACCTCAGTGACGTAAAATAGATTGGAGAGAGTTAATGAGAGTATATGAGTTATTTCAACAGTTGAAAAACTCTAGACTCCACCTTATGAACGAGAGAAGAATGAGTGAAACCATCCAAGGTATTTGATGTATGCTCCACGCAAGGATGAACGATACATTTTTTATTATTGAACAAGCAACTGGCGTGGTTTTTAGAAGTTTCGAAGGCTCTTTAAAACAACATTTTTTTTTGGTTAACGAGACAGACAAAGTGATCTTTCCAGAACGATGACTAGAAAGGCAAATACCAAGAACAAGAGAACAGATGAATGTTTGAGCTGAGCTTTTGAAGAAGATACTGCAGTTTTATGGAAGGTTATGACGAATAAATATATGAAGTAACTGGGTCGGTTTTCGAGGCATTTAAACTATCATATTTTCTTTGTCTCAAGTTTTCGTACAAGTAAAATCTAAGAAGTTTCTTTAAGTCCACCTTCTTAGCATTATCTATTTTCTGATGATTGTGTATTCTTTCAAACTGAAAGGAGTTTTGAAAGGTGGACTCGTCGGTATAAGAGTGGATAGGTAGAATATCATTAATGAAAAGTTGAAAAATAGAATATAACCATAAAACCACTTTTAATATATTTTAAAGAATGAACTGCGACCATCAACAATAACTGTTATAGAACGGAAATCAGAGAAGTAACAGAGTGAAGAATAGTTATCAAATGGGGAAGTTTCACGGTTTATCAAGGATCATAGATCACCAAACAACTTTAATCACGATATAAAGTTTATTTATTATAGATACAAGTACTATCAATTAATTGTCACCAGTACAATAATATTTTACACTGATTTCCTTTTTTGGGAACACAGGCAATGCTAATAAATAATTAACATATCAATTATCACCAATAATGTTTTTTAATAATAATCAGGATTAAAGCAATCGCAACTACTCCGTTACCCAATATTGACTTATTTTTGATTCATAAGGAAGAAGTTCTACAAACATCCTTTTCGGCACTGTCTTGGGCTTAATTATCCACACATTCTTCAAGCTCT
>SEYY01019283.1:20000-25000 GCA_009176605.1 Armadillidium nasatum | reverse complement strand
TATATATATAATATAATATATATATATATATATATATATATATATATATATATATATATATATATATATATATATATATATATATATATATATATATATATATATATATATATTATTATATTAGGATATAAAAATATATACCGATATCGATACCTACCGGTATCGATATATATACCGATATACCGATATATACTGCGTATACCGATATACCGACCTATACCTGTATATATATATATATATATATATATATATATATATATATATATATATATATATATATATATATATATATATATATATATATATATATATATATATATATATATATATATATATATATATATATATATATATATATATATATATATATATATATATATATATATATATATATATATTAATATAGTTCCAAATAAGAATTCTACAGAAATCTTAATCGAAATTTGCACATTTAGTATTGATAATGAATGAATATATATATTTGGAAGCTTTTTATTTTCCAATATCTTTATCATTATAATTTTGTCATGAAAAAATTTGTTAGGGCTTATGTTTAAATTAACCACTTATTTCTAATAATAAATCACACTATTTAACTGAAAATTTGAATGCCGTACCTTATAATTTGACTATTAACCAAAAAATATTTATTTTATGATTAATTATTGGTTAATGGACATAAAGTAGAAAGTAAGTTTATAAAAAATAGTTTCTTTTGAAAAGTAATTTTAACTTTTCTTGAACTAAAAGCTTTACTTTAAATGTCAATTTGCTACATTTATTTTTCTAGTTCTTAAATGTCTTGTAGAAATAAACCTAAAATGGGTATATAAGGGAATATTTTCTCATATTTGTAATAGTTGATCAAAATACATTGGAGAATAACGCCTAGCTATTGACAGTCTAGAAAGCTTGTTAGCTAATTAAAATTTAAGATGCAGTTTATGAACATCGTAGTAACTATTATAAGTATATTTTCAATCCAATTTGAGCTGACTAATCAAGCTTATTCAAATAAAACTGTTGAAGTCAGCATTTCGTTTGGAAATCTTTATTTTTATGCAGCCAATTACCAAATAAAAAATACAGAATTTCAGATAGGTACTTCATCCTCCTGTAAGTATTAATATCATTATTCTTATGGAATTATATCAAATATTCTTAATGTAATTATCAGTATTTTTAAATATATTTAAATTAAATATTAAAACATTTGTCAAATATATTTGAGAGTTTTAGGGTTTTATTAAGTATCGTTTATTGCCTTTAATTTTTTAGAATTTTATTTTGAATTTCATTTTTTTTGTGTCTTAGAATAAGGTTGGAGAGTCGCTGTTTAATAAGAGCTGTTTAATATTGATTTAAGGTTAAAATGCATTTTCCTTTACCGAAGAAGGAAGGAGAAGAAGTAATAATATATATATATATATATATATATATATATATATATATATATATATATATATATATATATATATATATATATATATATATATATATATATATATATATATATATATATATATATATATATATATATATATATATATATATATATATATATATATATATATATATATATATATATATATTATATATATATAAATTTGATGAATAATTCAAGGCATTTGTAAATCAATATGTGCTGTCAACACCTCATGTAATGCTGTCAGTATTGCTTTTAATTTGACAAAGAAAATTAAATTTCTATGCTACTTTTCATCTCTACTTTCTCCTGCATTGGAATATAAAGAAAATGTCATTCTCTTTGTTACCGAACCAACGGAAATGGAGAGAAATTACGAAACTAATTCCTACGTTTCAGGTTTGTTTTAAATTTTTCTTTTAAAATTCATTTCATAACTGAAAGAAAACTTGATTTTTTTTTTTTTTTTAGAAATGTTCTATTTTAAAATTAATTTATTTTTAGAAATATTGAAGTTATTTTTTGGGATATTTCAAAATTATCCAAACTTTTTTTTTTTTTAAATATGCAGAAAAAAGTTACTTTTATTTTAAATTCTTCAATCTTTTAATATAATTAATGGTAAAGTAAATTGAATGATGTTATATAAAACAAGCAGTAATGATATCAACTGAAAAACCAGGAAAAGAAGGAACGGTAACGCAAGAAACATCAACTGTTATGCCAACATCAACAGTGATGTCGACGTCGACATCAACTTCGACGACATCAACAGGTCTTCACTCTAAATTTTTGTCTTAATTAAATTAGATTTTAAAATTGATTTCTTGAAGCACATTTAAAGACATTTTAAATAAGAAAATTATTTCAGTTTTTTCTCATTTACTGTTATACTCTTAACTAGCAACATTTGCAATATTAATAATAATAATAATAATAATAATAATAATAATAATAATATGAATGATAACGATTATTATTATTATTATTACAATTATGAATATTATTTTTATTATTAATGTTATTATTATTATTTAATTATTATTACTATTGGAAAAAATATAGTTATTATTACTATTATTATTATTACTCTTCGAAAAATCTAGTTGTTATTATTACCATTATTATCATTACTATCATTATTAATATCCCAATAAAAGCAAGTCAAAAGTACTTCGTTTCTTCTTCAACGTCTGTTTGGTCCGAAAAGGACATTAGTGAATCATGTTCTCTGGATGGAGGAAACGTTGCTGTAATACCAAACGAAAATGACTTGAATGAAGCTCTTCAAAACTATAAAGAAACACATGGCAGTGAAGGTGAACCCTTCTCTTTTATTATTTATTTTTTCATTTACTTATATTTATTAGTTATTTGCTTAAAAATAGTTTCAAAAAGGAAAGAATATTTAACCATATAATATATATATATATATATATATATATATATATATATATATATATATATATATATATATATATATATATATATATATATATATATATATATATTATATATATATATATATATATTATAATATATATATAATATATATATATATATAAATATATATATATATATATATATATATATATATATATATATATATATATATATATATATATATATATATTTATATTTATATTTATATTTATATATATTTATATATGGTAGGGATGTAGGGAAATGCGTCTGTTGATATGAAAAGTCATGAAAAATCGAATTTCTAGTGAAGGAGAACTTGAAACGCAGCTGAAATTTTGATAAAATTTACGAAACAGTTTGGTGAAGGCCAAAACTTAGCGACTAATGATCCTCATATACATTTTCGTCCAACAATTGACACACCAGCGAATATCACAAGAGTTGGGAAAATCTTCTTTGAAAACCGGACGAACAAAGGTGCTTGGCATTAGGCCGATCATTCACGAGAACTACCACATCGCAAAGTTTTTGTAGAGTGGGTGTCAAAATAGTTGACATTTGACCACAGATGAACTAGCTAATCGCTCTGCGATCAGCATACTGAGAACGGATTCCTATAACTAGTTGATCACGTGTGATGAGACATGGTTGTATAATTTCACTTCTAAAAGCATTTGACCAAAATATGGATTGGCGCTATAAAGACTCTCAGGAGCCCACAAAGAGAAAAGCTCTGCCCTCATCAGGGAAGGTACATTGATCCGTGTTACGGGGCATAAATAGTACTCTTTATGTAGATTTTTTGGAGCAACAGGTTACAATTACTGCCCAGTATTTTTCCGCATTGCTCAAGTATGCAGTTCAAGATTCTATTTGCAGAAAAATCTTGGAAAATTTTCGGTAAACATTAATGATATTCATGACAATGCCCTGCCCTACACTGCTCACTTAACGATAAACACTCTGACCGACATGCACTTGGAAGTATATCCGTCCACGCGTATTGCAGTTCGGATTTAGCTTGCACTGATTTCATTTATTTGGTCCTCAGAAAAAGTTCCAGAGGGGTAGGAAGCAAGCACTATAGCACGATGTCCTGCCGTTTACAATAGAAACCACCTTCCTTCTACGCCAAAATCATCGGAAACGTACCATATCGAATGCCGCGATGGGTGGAAAATCAAGAGAAATATTTCTATAAGCCGATTTACTTTTGTGCCGGTATGTCCTCCAGTAACAATTTTAAGAGGAAAAGTCTCCGCAAACCTTGAACAACCTATATATATATATATATATATATATATATATAATATATATATATATATATATATATATATATATATATATATATATATATATATATATATATATATATATATATATATATATATATATATATATATATATATATATATATATATATATATATATATATATATATATTATATATATATATATATATATATATATATATTATATATATATATATATATATATATAAATTAGTTTATGTTTGATTTTTAAATGAAGTCATTATTTACACCATAATATCAACAACCAATAAACGTTTTAATGGGAGTGAAAATAGCTCCCTATGGAGAGATTTTATTCGGAAAAATAACTGAAGTAGAAAAAAAAAAAGAAAAAAAAAATAGCAGTAGTTCCACAGAGAACGTCCGAAATTACCATTCATTTTAATCCAAGAAAATTATGTAGATAATTTTCAAAAATAGTAATTTCAACAATAACAGTTGCAAATTGATATTTCTCTATGGTAAATGCCATTGTTGTGCCTATAGAAATGAAAAAATAGATAGAGAAGTTTTTACTTTACTCGTAAAAGATTAGAATATTCGGTTTTGTTTTTATATTAAAAAATACAGGTTTGCTACATTCATAAATTCTTAATATAATTTTATATCAGAATATTCGGAAAGTAATTTCGTTTTTTCACCACTATAAAATAAGGATTCAACCAACGACGACAGAATCAAGATCGAATGGGCGAAAATTGTCTAGAAATTGTATACGATCTCTACTATACGGCTGTGTGTCATTTCATTAATATGTCATTAATTGACTCCATGGAGGATAAGAACTTGCGGAGAGAGGCTTGTCGAATATATTACAATCGTCATTTTTAAACCTT
>SEYY01019283.1:12500-15000 GCA_009176605.1 Armadillidium nasatum | reverse complement strand
TCTCCGTAATACTAAAAACTCCTTTCTCGCCAAAATGCAACAATTTCTGGTTCTTACATCTCACGCCCTTTCTGGCATTTTGCAAAAAATGTCAACTCTAACTTTGCTTCTTCCTCTTTCCCTCCTTTAGTATCTTCTGACGGTACAACTGCCGTTTTGCCTTCCTCTAAAGCTGAACTCTTCGCTCAAACTTTTGCTTCTAATTCAACCTTAGACGATTCGAGCTGTTCCTTCTCCTCAACCCCCTCCAACTCATTTATGCCTAAATTAATTTCTTCTAAAGACTATTCTGCTCTCTCTGAGCTTACACTAAGAAGGCGTACGGTCCTGACGGTATCCCTCTGTGGTTCAAACTTGTGCTTCCGAGCTTGCACCCTGCCTTGGTAAACTATTTCGCCTATGTCTTTCTACTTCAACCTTCCCTTCTTGCTGGAAACGTGCTCTCATTCAGCCTGTGCCGAAATGGGGACCCCTCTCAACCCTCTAACTACCGTCCTATTTCTTCAACTTCCTTTCTTTCTAAAGTTTCGAATTGTTAACAGGAAGATTTAGAAACCTAAAATTTTCTAATCATATCTCTGATCGAAAGTAAAGCTTTCGAAAAAAACGTTCTACTGATGATCTTCTTTCCCTTCTCTCTGACTCTCGGTTTTCCGTAATTCGGCATTTCAGTAAATCTTTTGCTGTTGATCTATACATTTCAAAAGACTTCGATAGAATATTGCACAAAGCTTTGATCTTTAAACTTCTCATTTGGAATCTATCCTCTTTGTGACCTTTCCTGATTTTTTCGGTCGTTCTATAGCAGCTGTTGCAAACGGCCATCGCTCTTCTTTAAATCTATAAACAGTGGTGTTCCTCAAGGATCTGTCCTATCCAACACTTTTTCTACTATTCATTAATGATCTTCTCTCTGTTACTTCATCTCCTATCCACTCCTATGCTGATGACTCCACCCTTCATTATCTTTTCAGTTTGAAAGCGCCCCTCAACAACAGTTATAGACGCAAGGAGGGTTGCCTTGGAGCAGCTGACCTCTGATCTATCTCGTATTTCTAATTGGGGCAGAGAGAACATGGTTGTTTTCAATGCCACCAAACTCAATTCCTCCATCTCTCCACTCGACACAATCTTCACACAACTATGATATCTTCTTCGAAAACACTCAACTCAGACCTTCATCTGTTCTTAATATTCTCGGTGTTTCCTTTTCTCGTGATCTTTCTTGGAAAGATCACATTACCTCTCTTTCTAAACAAGCTTCTAAGAGGTTGGGTGTTCTGGGGCGCCTTCAGTATTTCTTTACACCACCCCAGTTGCTTGCTCTGTATAGGGTGTTGTTCGCCCTGTATGGAGTATGCTCCACATCTGGGGTGGTTCCACACATAAAGCTCTCCTTGAGAAGGTGGAGTCTAGGGCATTTCGTCTCATCAACTCTCCTGCTCTTACTAACTCTCTTCAATCTCTTTCTGCCCGTCGAATTGTTGCGTCACTCTCTCTTTACTATCGCTATTACAATGGACACTGCTCTTCTGAACTCTCTCGTCGCATACCTCCTCCATTAAGAAGGGCTCGTGCGACTCGTCTTTCTACACAGTCTCATCCTTTCTCTGTCCAACTCTCTGACCCCAGGCTTAACCGCTATGCTCTGTCCTACATATACTCTACTGGTAAAGTCTGGAACACACTCCCTTCTTCTATTTTTCCAACTTCCTATGACTTACACACCTTCAAACGTCGTGTATCGGGACATGTCGGCCTTTAGTTTGACCAGGCTTCCGTCTTTTCCCCCAACTCTGGTGGAATTTTGGTAGGCCTCTGGCCTTTGCCCACCAGAGGTGATAAAAAAAAAAAAAAAAAAAAAAAAAATATATATATATATATATATATATATATATATATATATATATATATATATATATATATATATATATATATATATATATATATATATATATATATATATATATATATATAGGATAAGAGATGCTTAAAGTTTGTTCTAAATTATAAAAATAGCTCACCTTAAATGGGTCCATTTCAGATTCATTCCCATCACCTTCAGTGCCTTGATGTGGAGGAGTAAAATTCGATGCAATATTACACTTTATTTCCTCCAATATCCTCGTCTTGACAGCTGGATACTTCCCCTCATTTAACCTATGTGCCACTCCGAGTTTGAAGTGAGGGTGCAGAGCTGTTGCCATAAGTAAATCACAATCATCAAAAATGATGCTGAACCTCGGTTCAAATCCCTTTTCTTTCCCTTTGTTTGGCTTTGGCTGCTTTAGTAAGTAGTTGACTAAGCTTTTTGGCATAGTTAAGTTTTTTCACCTCTCGTTGCAATTCCACGAGATTGTCCTTGAGGAGGAAGAGGTTAGGCAATAGAACCCCCGCGTACGCATTCTTCTCATCCTGCAACATATCCAGCCTAACAGCAATAGGCGTCATTATTTCGATGTACTCGGCAATTACCTCCTTGTCAGTTTTATTAAATATT
>SEYY01019283.1:2500-7500 GCA_009176605.1 Armadillidium nasatum | reverse complement strand
ATTATATTTATGGACTCTTTTTCGTCGGCAAAAATGGAAGAAACATTTCAAAAGCTTCAGTTCATTTCATTCGATCAATGCATTAAGAATCCAGATTTTGAAAGGTTTGCTTCATCAATATGTAAGTAATCATATGAATGCTCTCTCTCTCTCTCTCTCTCTCTCTCTCTCTCTCTCTCTCTCTCTCTATATATATATATATATATATATATATATATATATATATATATATATATATATATATATATATATATATATATATATATATATATATATATATATATATATATATATATATATATATATATATATATATATATATATATATATTATATATATATATATATATATATATATATATATATATATATATATATATATATATATATATATATATATATATATATATATATATATATATATATATATATATATATATATATATATATATATATATATAATGATGTGAAATGACTCCTGGTGGAACCTAGTTAGATAGAAAGCAAAAAAATTCGTTTGATCCTGGTTGTATACCATCTGATACTTTTTAACACAGTTTTTAGCCAAATCTTAACATTAATGTTTCCAACCCCATCTAGTTCTAAAACATCCTCAATTGTTGATAACATCATTCTATTTTGACATAAATGATTAAGATACTTAGTTGAAACATTTATAATTAATGGCAGTTATTAATCTGATTGGAGTTTCATTTGGAATTTTGTTAACAATCTTTGTGATAACATGAATTAGAATTGTAACCACAAATTGAATTCTGATCTTTTATTTGGAGCCTAGATTAGTTAAAATTCCGTCATATAATAACCCTGATGAAAAATTCTATACCTGGAGTCCCACACACACACACACACACACACACACACACACACACACACACACACACACACACATATATATATATATATATATATATATATATATATATATATATATATATATATATATATATATATATATATATATATATATATATATATATATATATATTACCTCTCGTGGGCAAAGGCCTGAGGTCTACCAAATTCCACCAGAGAAAGGAGCAAATTGGGATCCTGGGCAGATTAAAGGTCGACATGTCCCGAGAAGGCGTCTGAATAAGTGTAAGTCATAGGAAATTGAGAAAATAGATGAAGGGAGTGTGTTCCAGACTTTACCAGTAGAGTACATGTAAGATTGAGCATAGCGGTTAAATCTTGGATCAGAGAGTTGGACAGAGAAAGGATGAGACAGTGTAGAAAATGACTTGTCGCACGGACTCTTCTCAAAGGAAGTGGCATGCGACGGGAGAATTCGGAAGTGAAATGTCCGTTGTAATAGCGATAGTATAGAGAAAGTGACGCAACAATTCGACGGGTGGAAAGAGATTGGAAAAAAGTAGTGAAAGTAGGAGAGTTGAGATAAGAATATTATATATATATATTTATAGATATATATATATATATATATATATATATATATATATATATATATATATATATATATATATATATATATATATATATATATATATATATATATATATATATATATATATATAATATATATATATATATATATATATATATATATATATATATATATATATATATATATATATATATATATATATATATATATATATATATATATAGTATAAATGGCGAATTCCGCAGGCAGATAGGTCTAACGGGATTTTGATTTGCAATTGCAAATCATTCCTCTCAAATTAACATCACCCTTTTTCCTGACTCCGTTTTCGGGGGGGGGGGGTTCAGTCCATCGAAATTTAACTCTAGTCGGGTGAAGAAGCCCCTGGGAGGGCCCGCGAACCTCTTTTTTTAAGCTCAACACGGCTCAAGTTTTTCACGAAATCTGGGGGGAAGGGATCCGTGCTGGTCCGTGATCCTTAAAAAAAGGTCAGAAAGATCCCTGAGATTTGTACTTTGCGCTCAATTGCAGAAAAGACTGTTAGGCTTATCTGCCTCCGAATCCCTATATATATATATATATATATATATATATATATATATATATATATTATATATATATATATATATATATATATATATATATATATATATATATATATATATAATATATATATATATATATATATATACAATGATAGGTTCATGCAAATCCATGTGCTTTGTTAACATATCCTGCGGGTCAGTTAGCGTAACAGTGAATTCAACGGAATTTCTTTGTCAGTTTTCATCTGATTTTTCACCTGAACTCAAATTACAAAGTTCTGTTCTCACATTTTATTCTCAAGAAACATCGAATGAAATAACATCTGCGATCATGAGAGACACTGAAGGTATATATATATATATATATATATATATATATATATATATATATATATATATATATATATATATATATATATATATATATATATATATATATATATATATATATATATATATATATATATATAATATAATGATATATAATTTACTTCAGAAATCTACCCAAAATTTACATTTTGGGTAGATTCCTGAAAGAATTCCTAAAAGATTCCGGATATTAAGGAAAATTCATTCTAGTTTATATAATAATTATAGGGAAATGTAAAGCTTGTAATTATATAATATTATAGACAAATTCTGTGTTAATACTCTATTATGAGTAGTTATTTCAATTATAAATAATATAAAAATGAAATGTGGGGATGAATATTTATTATCTAAAATTTTGTAATGATTTATTATATATAATATATATATATATATATATATACTATATATATATATATATATATATTATATATATATATATATATATATATATATATATATTTATATTTTTTTTATTAATCTTTAAAAAATTTTATTTGAGTTAATTAGTATTAAAATTTTTTAAAATTATAATATATATTTTCTTATAGAATATTGCTCTTAACAAACACTTAGTTCTAATAGTTAACTTACAATTATTTAACATACATTAATTCACATACATTTAACATGCAAATATTTCAGAAATGTATGTGATATTTGAAATAAAATATTTTACATTTAATTTCTATTAAATAATTTGTTTGTGGTGGAAGAGCTAATAAACATTTATTGTTGCAAGAAATGATCATCTTGAAAATAGGGATTCAAACACGCTTAAATATTTTACCAATTTTGGTTAATTTGTTAATATGTAATCTTTTATAATTGGGATTATATTTTACAGTACCTTTAGTTTTACTGGGAATAAGTAATCAAAAGCTAGGAGAGAAAATGTTTTTACAGTTAAAAATCAAATTATACTTTTATATTTGGGATTATATTTTACAGTGCCTTTAGTTTTACTGGAAATAAGTAATAAAAAACTAGGAGAGAAAACAAATTTTTTTATAGTTAAAAATCAAAATTATTTACCACTCCATGAAAGCGTTAAAAATTTAGTTTTGTTTATAAGTATAACTATTATTATGCTCAGGACCAAAAGTTTCAACAAAGACATCCTTAGAAAGTAAAACTTCAAAGGCTACGACGATTCCTTATATGGTTGGCGAAACTTCAACAGTAAAAGACGTAACAACAACAAAAACAGATAAAACTACGAAACCAGATTCATCTTTTGAGTCAGTAGCAACAACAACAAAAGCAGTATCAACCGAAGGTAAAATTTATGTATAATATTCTTCTTTAGACACACTAAAATAATAATAATAATAATAATGATAATAATAATAATAATAATAATAATAATAATAATATTAATATTAATAACTAATACTATAATAATAATAATAATAATAATAATAATAATAATAATAATAATAATAATAATAATAATAATAATAATAATAATAATAATAATGAATAATAATAATAATAATAATAATAATAATAATAATAATAATAATAATAATAATAATAATAATAATAAAAATAACGAAGAATATTTTAATTCTAGGTAGAAAGAAATACTACTTTGTTTCAATAATCAAAACAGTTTGGGATTCAGTTAAACTTGAACTGGCTTGCGAAGAAGAATTTGGATTTCCGGCTGTTATTCATAATAAAACTGAGCTGAATAATTTACTTATGAACTGGAAAGAGCATCATGGGCACGAAGGTTAATTTTATTCATCTTTGATGTTGCAAAATTTTTATAAATCTCTTGTGTCGTAAAAATTGAATATGTATGAAATTTTACAAATTCATTTTTTTCTATTTTTCTATCTATGTTTATAAGCATGAATATTTATGTTTCCTGATTGCCATGCGTGTTTTCAACAACTGTTGGTGATTGGAACAAATAACGCAAATTTAAACATTTCTGTTGGCAATTCTTTAAATTTATACAAATCTTTATTACTTTATTGGTTCAGACTTTTCAGACATAAGTAGGAAAGGTGATAAATTTTGCTTCCTTTCAACTAACCTCAATTTCTTTTTGCAAAGATTATTTTGAAACTTTCATTCCTCCTTGATGCAAAAGGCTAGTCGAACAGGGAGATTTATATGTGTGAAACTAATACGGAGTTCTAGAATAGGATATATATATATATAGATATATATATATATATATATATATATATATATATATATATATATATATATATAATATATATATATATATATATATATATAAATATTATATATATATATGTATATATATATATATATATATATATATATATATTATATATATATATGTATAATATATATATATATATATATATATATATATATATATATATATATATATATATATATTTGTTATTTGCTTTGAAAGTTTTGACTTTAATGTATTCTCAAAGTTAGCATTCAATTTTTGACTTTGTTTCATTAATAAAAAAAGTACAAAACAAAGAAAAAGAACTAATAATAATAATAAAAAAATTGCAAATTTCCATGGAGCTTTTAGTGTCAAATTTGCATGAAAATTATAATTTATTTGAGTGAGGTTTGCATAGCTAAACTTTTTTCAGTAAATGTTGTAAGTTGGTGCTAGAGCATGTTATGGTTTATGGTTTTGACTTCCCTATATTA
>SEYY01019282.1:57500-75451 GCA_009176605.1 Armadillidium nasatum | reverse complement strand
ATGATTGTAGATGATGAGCAGTTCCAATGCTGTTTACTTTCGAACTTCCATAACCTAGTGATTAACGCGCAATACTTATCATCTTAAAGTTTGCTGGTTCAGTCCAATTACAGACATTATATTATATATATATATATATATATATATATATATATATATATATATATATATATATATATATATATATATATATATATATATATATATATATATATATATAGTTAACTTATGACTTGAAGAGACTTGATTCTATTTCACTTTAAACTTAGCTAGAAAACTACCATTAAATTATATTTTAAATTTTCTCAATAACTTTAAAGGTAACTGAATTAACAAAATTATTTGACGGTACATTTAATATGTTAAAAATTTTTATTGTAATACAATAATTTTAATGTATTTTCTTAACTTAAAATTTTAACAAGATAATTACAATTAAAAAAAAATAACGAAGAAAAAAAAATAGAGAAAAGACAATATATATATATAATATATATATATATATATATATATATATATTATATATTATATATATATATAATATATATATATATTATAATATATCTTTGATCTATATTTTATTTCTTCTAATATTGAATCTAAATTTCCATCATTTTATGATGTCGCAAAAAACTTACAAAATCATTGTCCATATACTTTCGATCGTGACTGCATCAATTCTCCACACACACACACACACACGCACACACACACACACACACACAGACACATACACATACATACATACATACATACACACACACACTTTTACTAAGTCCTCATGACCAGTTTTGACTCACCCCTTTATCAATGCTTCCTCTCTTCAGGACTCTTTTCAATTTTGTGAATAGTGTTAAAGAAGAGGTGTTAAATGCTCAGTTTCGATGTGGGACATCTTTTTACTAACGTTCTTGTGTGAGAAATCTATGGTATTGACCCTTACGGTATTTTTATTAGTGGCAATTGTTTCTTTTTCCACTACCTCAAAATAATATTTTCTTCTATTTTTGAAACCCAACTTTGGCAGCTAAAAAGTTAAAATCATTTTTAGAAGCAAGGTTTAATAAACAAATTTGCACCTTACAATGTGCTTAGAAGCATCGCAATACTTTAGAATTTGTTCAAGGAGTTTTTAGAGAAGATATAATGAAGTTAAAGTTAACTTTTGTAAATTGCAAATATTATTTAACCATAGGTACAAAAATGTCCACCTTGTTGAACCCAGTGTGAATATTTTTCCCCGATCTTCAGTCTTAAGATAACATTATTCATAATTAAAATAATTTTTGAAATTGCCAAACAATCACAGTTATATAACTTCATTTCGATTGACCCACGAATAATTTGCTAAGATATCTACACCACACCACCTTTCCCAGTTCCGTCAGTCTAACCTCGATACTTATTTTTAAAAATTCACAAATTAGTTAGGTCAGTCAGTGTAAAATCACTTAGAAATAACTTTTACAGAAATAGTAAAAAATAAAAATAGTTTTGTTTTGATTTTGAGAGCGGACCCCACCAACGAGGGGATATGCCGCCCCTTCAGGCCATCACAAGTTTTGAGCGAGTGAACCTCACTCTATGAAAACTCTTACTTGTTTCCGAGAGCAAACTTCACCAATTAAGGACATATGTCGTCCCTTCAGACCATCACAAGTCTCTCCAAGTAAGTGGATTAATGTTACTTGAATTATTAAAATTCAAGAAAGAGAAATAAATCAGAAATAATACGTAATAATGTTCAGAAAAAAACTGGATTTAGAGAAGAAAGATCTGAATAAGATAAAAATGAACAATTTTTAAAAGGAAGAATTTTACAAAAATTTCGTTAATATTTCTATAATTTTTATTTTCATAACTAAAATTAAAAAAATGAGACAACTGTGATAGAAGATTTTCTATTTTCAAAAATTAATTCCTAATAAAAGTAAAACTAGGCCTTTAAAACGTAAATTCATCCTATAAACCGATTTATAATTTCAAATCTCTTTAATTGTTTTGTAGGAAATTGAAAATATTTGTGCAATAAATAAGGTATTAAACACATAATGTATTAATTAGTGTCTAAAATATATATTTTTTTTTTAAGAATTAAAAAAACTTTTTTTTATACTCTCGTTTTTGTTTTTGTTTTTTTAAATTATTTTTTTAAAACTCCTATTTGTTCAAAATATAACTTTAAAAAATCTATTTTCTTATGTTTCCCTAAAATATAATTTTCTATGATAAAAAACGTGATTTAGAATGAAAACTATTTTATCCAGGAAACATTTATAAAATGTATTTAAAATGTGATAAAACTTTACTGCATAATCTAAATATTATGAACTCAAAAGAAGTTCGCTAAGCAAACTTAATTAGACAAATATATAAATTAGGAACATTTCACTAATTAATTCTTATACAAAAAAAATAAATGCAATATAAGGAACAAAATATTCAAATAATATTATATATATATATATTATATATATATATATATATATATATATATATATATATATATATATATATTATTATATTATTTATATTACATTATACATTGAAACCTAAATGTGAAAATCTATTATAATTCCCATTATTTACATTTCAGTTAATATTATGAGCTCAAAAGCTCAAAAATAAATCTGGTTTGTTAAAAATCCATAAAAATTACATTTTATAGTTTCCTTTAAGACCTGTACAAAAATAATTTTACACTAACAAATATATATTATATCATATAAGTTAAATTTTTTATTAAAAATAATTATTTGATCTTTAAAATTTTACAATATAATATAAAAAAATTTTTGTTTTTTAAAATAAGGGGTAACTATTATTTTTTTATATATAAAATGAACTATCTTTCACCGAGAAAATTATTTACTTATTAAATTAAATATTTTGAATTGTTAGTTTGGTTGGGAAAAAATATTTCAATGAAAAATGGAAATATTTTCTTGTATTTTAATTATATATTTATATAAGCTTGAATTTAATAATAATCCAATGTGATGCTACTTTTTAATATTTAAATTTCTAAAATTCGATTTAAAATATGTTTGTTTAAGAGAAATACTCAGTTATTCATTAAAAATAAAAAATTATAGAAATGAATAAAACAACTTCTTATAATCAAAATTTGCCTTATAAGGTAAACTTTGGTATAATTAATACCTCACAACTAATATTAAATGTAACCACGGTACATGGTTTAACTCTAACAAGGCAGAAAATTAATTTTATAACTTATTATTCAAATTTCTACTTTCACAATTAAATTTTTAAATCTTTATTAATATTTATCCATTAATTTTTCAATTCTATTATACATAAATATATAAAAGTTTCTAAAGAAATTTTGGAAATTTATAATTTTATTAATTAAATAATATTAAGCTTGTAAAATAACTTTCTAATTTGTGTTTGAGTGGATATTTGCTATCAAATAGAATCATGAGAATGTTGACTGATCAAAGTTTCTTTATGACCTGCACAGAAATTGATAGCAACAAAAATTTATTAATGTTATAAATAATAAGAAATGTTTTTATTTTTTTTTTTTTTCTTTGCCTTCACCGATCTAAAGAAATGTCACTCGGACAGTTTTTCTATATATTATATAATATATATATATATATAGGTATAATATATATATATATATATATATATATAATAATAGTATATATATATATAATTATATATATTATATATGATATATTATATAATATATATATATATATATATATATATATATTTATATATTATTATTAATATCAAAGTAGTTTCGTATAATAATTTATCTACTGGAAGAAATCGTTGAATACTTCAATCAATTTTCGTGCGAGACGAAATGAAATTTTACGAGATTATGAAAAATGCAATAAAACATTTGGGGAAAATAATAAATAATAATAATAATAATAATATATATATAATATAATAATATATAATATATATATAATATAATAATATAATATTAATTAATATATATAAAATTTATATATTTTTTTTTTTTTTTTTTTTTTTTTTTTATTTATTATTATATATTATATATATATATATATATATATATTATATATATTTATATATTATATTATATATATATTATATATATTATATATTATATTATATATATATATTATAATATATATATAATATATATTAATTATTATATATAATATAATATATATATATATAATATATATATATATAATATATATTATACATATATAATATATATATTATATATAATGAGAACTTCATTTAATGAAAAAAATAATGTGTATTATAATTTCTCTTATGCTACAATTTTATAATTATTAAATAGACATTATTCTTTTACGAATTGCATTTAAATATAACTCATGTTTTAGAGTGTAAATCACTCAGAAATAACTTTTAATAATGAAAGTAGAAAAAGAAGATAGTTCAAATTCTTGAAATCATAAATATAAACTATAAATTTTATAGCAAAAAAAACTATTATTATTAATAATAATAAGAAAAATTATGTTTATATTTACTTATTAATTTTTAATTTACTATAGAAAATTAAAAAAAAAATTATTTTTCTTTTAAATAGATAACTATTATAAATTTTATATTTATATTGAAACAAGTAATATTATATTAAAAAAACTTATATTGAACATAAAAATAATAAAGATAAATTTTAAATCAAAATTACCTAAAAATTAAAATTAATGTTTAAATTATAAAATAAAAAAAAAAAAAAAAAAAAAAAAAAAAAAAAAAAAAAAAAAAAAAAAAAAAAAAAAAAAAAAAAAAAAAAAAAAATTAAATTTTTTTATTTTAAAATAGTTATCTTTATTAACGATTTCAAAATTTTTCACTTTTCACTTAAATTATTAAAAAAAAAAAATATATATATATATATATATATATATATATATATATATATATATATATATATTATATATATATATATATATATTTTCTCAAATCATTTATTTATTTATGGATTACTGTTACTTGAATTATTAAAATTCAAGAAAGAGAAATAAATCAGAAATAATACGTAATAATGTTCAGAAAACTGGATTTAGAGAAGAAAGAACTGAATAAGATAAAAATGAACAATTTTTAAAAAGGAAGAATTTTACAGAAAATTTCGTTAATATTTATATGGATTGCTTTTCATAACTAAAATTTAAAAAATGAGACAACTATGATAGAAGATTTGCTATTTTCAAAAATTAATTCCTAATAAAAGTAAAACAGGCCTTTAAAACATGTAAATTCAGACTATAAACCGATTTATAATTTCAAATCTCTTTAATTGTTTTGTAGGAAATTGAAAATATTTGTGCAATAAATTATAGGGTATTAAGCACATAATGAGCGTCTCAAATATATTTTTTTTTTAAGAATTAAAAAAACTAGAGAATTTTATACTCATCATAGTATAATATTTTTGTAAAACTCCTACTTGTACAAAATATATAACTTTAAAAAATATATTTTCTTATGCTTCCCATAAAATAATAATTTTCTATGATAAATAAAATGGATTTAGAAAGAAAACTGGTATTATCAAGGGAAAACATTTAAAAAAATGTTTTAAAACTTTACTGCATAATCTAAATATTATGAACTCAAAATATAGCCAGTTATCTAAAAGAAGTTCGCTAAACAAAATTAAATAGACAAATATATAAATCGGAACATTTCATTAATTATTTCTTATACAAAAAATAAATAAATGAACAATATAAAGAAGCCTAAATATTGTAAAAGAAATTTATCTTATATTATATATATATATATATATATATATATATATTATATATTATATATATTATTATATATATATATATATTATTAAAAAAAAAAAAAAAAAAAAAAAAAAAAAAAAAAAAAAAAAAAAAAAAAAAAAAAAAAAAATATTATTATATATATATTATATTATATTAATATATTATATATAATATAAAATATTATTATTATAATTACTTATTTAAATTTATTAAAAGCTTGAAGCTCAAAAATAAAGAAAGAAATTATTACCCAAATATTGATAATAATCAAAGTTTCCTTTATGAACTGTACAAAAATAATTTTATACTAACAAATATATATTATATCTTATAAGTTAAATTTTTTATTAAAATTAATTATTTGTTCTTTAAAATTTTACAATACGGTATAAAAATATTCTTGTATTTTAATATAAGGGAGAAACTATTATTTTTTTATATATATAAAATGAACTATTTTTCACAGAGAAAATTATTTACTTATTAAATTAAATATTTTAAATTGTTCGTTTGGTTGGGAAAAATATTTCAAAGAAAAATGGAAATATTTTCTTGTAGTTTAATTATATATTTATATAAGTTTTGAATTTAATAATAATCCAATGTGATGCTACTTTTTAATATTTAAATTTCTAAAATTCGATTTAAAATATGCTTCTCTAAGAGAAATGACTTAATTATTCATTAAATATTTAAAATCATTAGAAATGAATTAAAAGCATGATTCGTATAATCAAAGTTTGCCTTATAAGGTAAACTTTGGTATAATTAATACCTCACAACTAAAATTAAATCGATGGTTTAACTACGATACATGGTTTAACTCTAACAAGGTAGAAAATTGTTTTTATCAACTTTTTATTATTCAAATTTCTACTTTCACAATTAAAATATTTAAACCTTTATTAAATACTTATCCATTAATGTTTCAATTGTATTATACATAAAATATATAAGAAGTTTTTAAAGGAAATTTTGAAAATTTTAATATTTTTCAATAATAATTAAATAAATATTAAGCTTGCAAAAAGCTGACTTTCTAATTTGTGTAATTTTGAAGTGGACATTAGCGAAACGTGTTATTAATTCACTTACTTGGATGATTAGTATTTATGGGTGAAAAGCCCACACAAGATTTAATATGTAATTTGTCTATCTTAAATGTTGGGTTGTAAATTATAACCTTAATTAAATGGATGTTAGGTTTTATATAATTTAAGAAAAGACGTAAATTTTAGAAAAGACTTTTCTTAGATGTAAATCTCATTTCTCTTTTAATACATTAATTCCCACTGTATGGAAGAATATACGCAAAACATGGTGTCTTACAAATGGCAATTAAATATATAAAAAAATTTGATTTTTATTTTTGGTGTAAATGAGTATTTGAAGAAATTATTTATCTTGCAACATGTGGCACTTTTTCTCTAGCTGATTTATATTTGTTGACTTAACCCTGTTAGCTATAGTCTTGTTGCTCTAATCTTTGTATTTTCTATGTTTTAATATTTATTGAAAATTAGAATATTTGTAATTGTCATGCTTCTAATATTTACTTATATTATCTGAAAGGTGTTTCTGAGGAATACTGAACAGGTAGTCTTTCCCCTTCCTCTGACTTTTGGTCACCTGTTTGACACATTTGAATCTTTAGCTTTATCACTGAACATTTTCAAAGCTTTTGAATGTTTGGCTTAAAGTATTTACCAAACTTCCCTCTATCAACACCTATATTTATCACTGATTTGTTTTCTGGTCTCATAAGAGCTGTTGTATATAACTAACCTTTTCCACCTTTTTCGTGGTGACGTAACTCGGGGGTCTGTTTCGTCTCTCCTCCTCTTCCTATTCATTAATGATTGTGACTTATCTATTAGTTCTCCTTTCCAGTGACTCTAAGATCATTTGTCCATTTACTCTTCATGATAAGTTTGTTGCATTATTATTTCCTCAATATTAATTCAATAAACATAGAATTTTCAGAAGCCTTTATTCTGATGAGATTTATTTTATTCTTGCATAAATTAAATAAAAATTTGAAATAAAAATAATTTTTGTACTAATGTCTTTTGATATTTGATCTATGAGGTATTATTAACTTCTAATGGACTGAAAATTAAAACTACAAGTGTTCAATTTTCAAAAAAGTTGTCTTATAAACCTTCTTTAAAGAAATATTAAATCGAGACCTAAAATATTCTTCTACTGTGCCATAAAAGTAGAACGACTCACGTAATTGAAGGTTCTGGTTCGATCCTTCATATTGAACCTAATTTTAAATTACCATCAATGTTCACCTAAAATAGGGCAGTGCCCCTAAATTGTCAACTTTTTATTTTAGAAAAAATATATATATAAACTTTTGTTTTTTTTGTTAATGTATTTTTCTATATTCTTTTTAAATAATTAAGAAATAGTATTATAAAATATCCTTTTTTTTTTTACATTACAGAGAAGGAAGGTCTGTTTCACGATCGAGATTACGTTCAAGAAGTCCTCACCCAATTAATGACAAGAAATACGAGAAAAAATGTAGCAAACAAAATGATCGCTACGACAATTTGGAGAGGCACGATGAACGTTATAAGTATGTGAAGGACTATAAAGACGAGTATTCGAAGGATTACAGGCGATATGACCACAAGGAGAATATTCGAAGGATTACAGGCGATATGACCACAAGGACAAATATGTGAAGGATTACGGGCGAAATGACCACAAGAGTGACTATATGAAAGGCACCACAGGTCAAAGGTCAATGGAAGAAGGAGATCAAGGTCAAAGGAGAGAGAGATTAGAAAAGTATAATTATTTTTATATAAATTGTGATAATAATATTAATTAACTTAATTTATTTGTTAAAAAAATTTTGACTTAAATTTGATTTTGTTGAAAGTGTTTCTCATGGATTGGCAATTTAAACATTGTTCTTATTTCAATTTTTTAAATATTATTTATTTTTATTTATTTTTTATAAAACCTTTTTTTTTTTTTAAATTTATTTTATATTTATAATTTATTTTTATATATATTTTTATATATTTTATATATTATATATATATATATATATATATATATATATATATATATATATATATATATATATATATATATAATATATATAATATATATTTATATTATAATAATTATATAATATTTAATTATTTTTTATTTTATTATTATATATTACTGTTATATATATTTTTTATATATATATATATTATATATATATATATATATATATATATATATATATATATATATATATATATATATATATATATATATATATATATATATATATATATATATATATATATATATATATATATATATATATATATATTATATATATTATATATATATATATATATTATATATTTATTTATTTATTTATATTTTATTATTTTAATTTTATATTTAATTTATTTAATTATATTTATTATTATTATTAATTGTTGATTGTTAATATGCATTGTTATATTTTTAATTTGTAATTATATTTTTTTTATTAAATTATTTTTAAATTTAAATTATTTAATTCCTTTCGGCCTTTAATTTGGTTTCCTTTTTTAGTTCAGCAAATATTGATGAAGATTTTCATAAGAATTATTTTGGCATGAAATTTAGAGAGATGAATTTTAATGCTTTACTTCTAAGTATTATTCATTTTTACTTGCTTAATATGTTTAAGTGCTTTAAGGGTAAAAATAAAGAAAGAAAATTTTTTTTTTGAATATTAGTTCAAAATATATACTTAGATTCTGAGTGAGATTAAACTTTTCTATTTTTGTAATAAGAGTTTATGAAGGATTAATTATTAAAAATACTTTGTGTTACGGTAACGTTAACTGGGAGAGATTTTAAATAATTCGTCTCTTAAATGTTAAAAATGTTAAATGTTAAAATGCAGCTGACGGTGTAGTTGAATGATTATTTTGAATCAAAAATTCATATGAACATTGAAAAGTTTGATCATATATTATATATATATATATATATATATATATATATATATATTATATATATATATATATATATATATATATATATATATATATTATATGTATATATATATAATTATATATAAGTGTCAGAATGATTACAGGAATGATGAATACAGTTGAAGAGAATGAAATCTAAGGGTAAATGGTAATCGTTAGACCCTCTGAAATGGTAGTGGCACTGTAAAGTGTCGAAGGTGGTGGTGTTACGAATATAATGTTGCTAGAAGAATTTTCCAAGGCATAAAAAGAAAAATTTTATTGATGAAATTAGTAAAATAATTTCAATTAACTTAACACCAGAATTGGAGGAAATTGGACACGGAAACCACCAGAAAGGAAAATGCTCCAGATCATCGGTGCAAAAGGAAGATCATGATTATCAGCAGACCTTTTTTCAGGAAATGATTCGTTAACAGAATATTCCAACATCTGAGTTTCAGTCAAGAATTTTTTGAAGCTGAATCTTTTTTTTTTTTAAGCTGAATCTTTTTTTTTTGAAGCTGAATCTTTTTTTTTTGAAGCTAATCTTTTTTTTGAATGCTTTTTTTTTTGAAGCTGAATCTTTTTTTTTTTTTTTTTTGAAGCTGAATCTTTTTTTTTTGAATGAAGCTGAATCTTTTTTTTTTGAAGCTGAATCTTTTTTTTTTTTCGAAGCTGAATCTTTTTTTTTTTGAAGCTGCTTTTTTTTTGAAGCTGAATTTTTTTTGAATCTTTTTTTTGAAGCTGAATCTTTTTTTTTTGAAGCTGAATTTTTTTTTTTGAAGCTGAATCTTTTTTTTTTGAAGCTGAATCTTTTGTTTTTTGAAGCTTAATCTTTTGTTTGTTGAAGCTGAATCTTTTTTTTTTTGTTTGTTGAAGCTGAATCTTTTGTTTTTTGAAGCTGATCTTTTGTTTTTTGAAGCTGAATCTTTTGTTTTTTGAAGCTATATCTTTAGTTTTTTGAAGCTGAATCTTTCGTTTTTTGAAGCTGAATCTTTTTTTTTGAAGCTGAATCTTTTTTTTTTTGAAGCTGAATCTTTTGTTTTTTGAAGCCGAATCTTTTGTTTTTTGAAGCTGAATTTTTTTTTTTTTTTTTTTTT
This sequence comes from Armadillidium nasatum, assembly GCA_009176605.1. Taxonomy (NCBI): domain Eukaryota; kingdom Metazoa; phylum Arthropoda; class Malacostraca; order Isopoda; family Armadillidiidae; genus Armadillidium; species Armadillidium nasatum. The sequence goes on along the minus strand of SEYY01019282.1, from coordinate 64,600 downwards.
TTTTTTTTTTTTTTTTTTTTTTTTTTTTTTTTTTTTTTTTTTTTTTTTTTTTTTTTTTTTTTTTTTTTGAAGCTGAATCTTTTTTGAAGCTGAATCTTTTTTTTTTTTTTTGAAGCTGAATCTTGAATTTTTTTGTTTTTTGAAGCTGAATCTTTTTTTTTTTTTGAAGCTGAATCTTTTTTTTTTCTTTTTTTTTTGAAGCTGAATTTTTTTTTTTTTGAAGCTGAATCTTTTGTTTTTTGAAGCTGAAATCTTTTTTGAAGCTGATCTTTTTTTGAAAATTTTTTTTTGAAGCTGAATTTTTTTTTGAAGCTGAATCTTTTTTTTTGAAGCTGAATTTTTTCTTTTTTTTTTTTTTTTTTTGAAGCTGAATCTTTTTTTTTTGAAGCTGAATTTTTTTTTTTTTTTTTTTTTTTTTTTTTTTTTTTTTTTTTTTTTTTTTTTTTTTTTTTTTTTTTTTTTTTTTTTTTTTTTTTTTTTTTTTTTTTTTTTTTTTTTTTTTTTTTTTTTTTTTTTTTTTTTTTTTTTTTTTTTTTTTTTTTTTTTTTTTTTTTGAAGCTGAATCTTTTTTTTGAAGCTGAATCTTTTTTTTTTGAAGCTGAATCTTTTTTTTGAAGCTGAATCTTTTTTTTTTGAAGCTGAATCTTTTTTTTTGAAGCTGAATGAATTTTTTTTTTTGAAGCTGAAGCTTTTTTTTTTTTTTTTTTAAATATATTATTTATTTTATATATATATATATATATATATATATATATATATATTATATATATATTATATATATATATATATATATATATATATATATATATATATATATATATATATATATATATATATATATATATATATATATATATATATATATATATATATATATATATATATATATATATATATATATATATATATATATATATATATATATATATATATATATATATATATATATATATATATATATATATATATATATATATATATATATATATATATATATATATATATATATATATATATATATATATATATATATATATAATATATATATATATATATATATATATATATATATATATATATATATATATATATATATATATATATATATAGATAATATATATAATATATATATATATATATAATATATATATATATTATATATATATATATATATATATATATATATATATATATATATATATATATATATATATATATATTATATATATATATATATATATTTCCGTCTACCGTGGCTCGAACGTAGGGTGATTGACTCACGTGCTTGAGGGCGCCGGTTTCGATCCCACTTCGGGATCCTAGGTATATTCTACTTAGAAAGTTCCTCTCCTCGAATAGGGCAATGCCCGTGAGATGTGAACTTTTAAAAATATATATATATATATATATATATATATATATATATATATATATATATATATATATATATATATATATATATATATATATATATATATATATATATATATATATATAATATATATAAACTTTGTTAATAGTATTATCTTAAAATTATCTTAATTTTAAAATCTCTTAAAATAAAAACTGATTATTTTCTGAAACAAGATAGGAAATTTTGATTTTACAAAAAGTAGATAATACTCCAGATATTCAAAGAGCATAGGACGTACTGGAGGGGTAAGTTATTTCTCTGATCATAAATTTTTTTTTTCATAATAAAACGATTCCTAGAATTATTTAAAATATTGGTTTAAAATCTTCATTGATATTACGAGGAAAATTTTAAAGAAGATTTTGTCAAACGATTTTCATTTTTTCTACTGTTATTGTCTTATTGTTATTATTATTTTTAGATCAACATTTATATAGTCAAAACCCTTATTATTTATATAAACCTAGCGTTTGCCGTACTCTCTCTGACTTTTAACCAATATTAGAATTTTAATTTTATTACATTATTGTCGTTATTTTCATTTATTAATTTTAATTTTTTGGTGTTAGATTTTTAGTCCTACTATAAATGATTCGCAATTCAGTTTGTATTTTACTGTTATATTATTATTATTATTTATATTGTAGGATTATTTTGAGTTTTATCTGATTCATTTATTATTGAATGTTTTATTTAATATTTTTTTGTATTCCTATTTATTATTATCATAATTATTATTTCATTTGTGTTTTCCATATAATTAATGCTGTTCATAATTTCAGGTTCCCATCTCAGAGTTGTATTAAAATATTTTATAATAAGATTATTATTTTACCTCAAAAGAAGTATATATATATATATATATATATATATATATATATATATATATATATATATATATTATATATATCATTGGTTAAAAACTTATACGCTAAAAATATAGGAACATATATTATCATATATATATATATATATATATATATATATATATATATATATATATATATATATATATATATATATATATATATATATATATATATATATATATATATATATATATATATATATATATATATATATATATATATATATATATATATATATATATATATATATATATATATATATAATATATATATATATATATATATATATATATATATATATATATATATATATATATATATATATATATATATATATATATATATATATATATTAGAATAAAAAATAAGATAAAAGGGTAATAGTTAAAGTAAATGTTTGAATATATTAATAATAATAATATTACTAGTAGTATGTATACTACGTACTTTCCGGGGGGTGCCAGATTTAGCTACTTTTCGAAAAATCTGGCAACCTAAGCCAAACGGGGTTTTGATTTGAAAGGCAAATCACTTCGCTCAAATTTACCTCACGCTCTTTCCTGACACCATTTTGGAGGGTTCATTCATCCCATTGAAATTGGCCTAAAGTCTGGGGAAGGGGCTCCCGCGGGAGCCCCGTGAACCCTCCAAAAATGGTATCAGGAAGTTGCCTGAGTTTGCAAAATCGCTGGGTTCACCTCACTCTCTTTCCTGACCATTTTCTTTGCGGTTCAGACCGCTGAAATTGACTCGAATCTTGGGGTCCAGGGGTCCGTGCGGGTCCATGAACCGACAAAGAAAAGGTCTGGAAGGTCCCTGAGAATGCAGGATTGCACGCAAATGCAGAAAAGACCGTTAGGGACATTTTGCCAGATTTTTCGAAAAGTAGGTAAATCTGGCACCCCCGGAAAGTACGTAGTATACTACTATTACTTTTTAAATAAGGCAATTTATCTAAAGTACTTTTATAATTTCTTATAACTAATATTTAATGAATATATCTCGTCACTTCGTATAATAAAAATATATAAAAATCCTTCGCAGACAAATATCATAACAATGAAATGATCTCCACCAGCTATAGGATACTAAGAAGTTTTGTCGCTCGGCAGGTCGCTCGGCTAGCAGCTCGGCAAGACGCTCGGCAAGCAGCTCGGCAAATAGTTCGACAGGTCGCTCGGCAGGTCACTCGGCAGTTTGCTCTGCAGACAAAGCTATATATATCGGCATTATCCACATGAGGCAGCTTTTTTGGAATCAAAGCCAGCGATATATATATATATATATATATATATATATATATATATATATATATATATATATATATATATATATATATATATATATATATATATATATATATATATATATATATATATATATATATATATATATATATAGAGCCTAGTGTAAACATGAGTATTAATGTATATATAAATATATTATTGTATATTGCAACATATTGATATTTTAAAAGATATTTTGTAGGAGTCAGATAATAAACAAAATAAAGTGTCGACATGATTCAAGTCTCCAAAACAGTTTGTGTCCATCGTATAAAGCTATTAGAACTACTACACCAACTCTAATTCCGATTATATATATATATATATATATATATATATATATATATATATATATATATATATATATATATATATATATATATATATATATATATATACAATGTTTGTGTGTGTGTTTTTAGGTTGGGGTATTGATGCAAAAGAAATACAATGAATAAATATCAAGTTTACCTTATTTTGAAGTCACATAAATAAATAAACAAAGGATATATTAAAGTAATGATAAATCAAATATAAAATCCCCCATTTCTCCCACAGTTGCAATTCAAAGATTATGACGTCACTATAAACAATCAATCCCAAAAGAAATAGAAAATTCGATAAAAAAAATATATATTATCACAATTAAAGCACAAAGATGATAATGAAACGTAGGTTTAAAAGTCTAAAGAAGAAGACACTTCCATAATCAACTTCGTGGAGTGGATGAGGAGGAACAGAAAAGTATATGAAGAATGTTTTCACAAAGAGAGGGAGAGGAAATTTGTAAAGTAGAAACTCTTGCAAGATTTTAGGGCAAGTGACAATATATATATAATATATATATATATATATATATATTATATATATATATATATATATATATATATATATATATATATATATATATATATATATATATATATATATATATATATATATATATATATATATATATATATATATATATATATATATATATATATATATATATATTATATATATATTATTATTATATATATATATTATATTATATATATATATATATATATATATATATATATATATATATATATATATATATATATATATATATATATATATATATATATATATATATATATATATATATATATATATATATATATATATATATATATATATATATATATATATATATATATATATATATATATATATATATATATATATATATATATATATATATATATATATATATATATATATATATATATATATATATATATATATATATATATATATATATATATATATATATATATATATATATATATATATATATATATATATATATATATTATTTTATTTTATTTTGATAATAATAAATAATAATAATAATAATAATAATAATAATAATAATAATAATAATAATAATAATAATAATTATAATAATATCATAATAATCATAATAATAATATTTTCATCGTTATTTCAAATTTACTGATTTAAAAATTTGATATGAGAAGAGAGAGATGATGAGAGAGAGAGAGAGAGAGAGAGAGAGAGAGAGAGAGAGAGAGAGAGAGAGAGTGATGAGAGAGAGAGAGAGAGAGAGAGAGAGAGAGAAATTTATTTTATTGCTACCATAAATTTATTGCATGCCTGACTTAAAAGAACCATTCATGACCCTTCTGTGACCTTTTCTAATTAGAGGTGACCTTTTCAATAATAGTTTTAGTAACTACGTAAGGTGAGGCCTATCCTATTCCAAATAGCAGTGATTTGGGTCAAAGGGATACAGGTGAGGTGATTGACTCCCGTGCTAGACTGCCACCGATTCCATCCCTCGTGTAAATCCTAGGTAGGAACTACTTAAAAAGTTTCCATCCTCAAAAAAAGGAAAAAAAATAGGATGGTTTTAAATTGTGTTTGTTGTATAAAAAAAAAATCTTTTAGTTTTTTTTTTTCTATCTAGGATATGTGTAATTGTTGTTACCTATTAGCATTTGTTTTATCCTATCAAAATGCTCTCTCTCTCTCTCTCTCTCTCTCTCTCTCTCTCTCTCTCTCTCTCTCTCTCTCTCTCTCTCTCTCTCTCTCTCTCTCTCTCTCTCTCTCTCTCTCTCTCTCTCTCTCTCTCTCTCTCTCTCTCTCTCTCTCTCTCTCTCTCTCTCTCTCTCTCTCTCTCTCTCTCTCTCTCTCTCTCTCTCTCTCTCTCTCTCTCTCTCTCTCTCTCTCTCTCTCTCTCTCTCTCTCTCTCTCTCTCTCTCTCTCTCTCTCTCTCTCTCTCTCTCTCTCTCTCTCTCTCTCTCTCTCTCTCTCTCTCTCTCTCTCTCTCTCTCTCTCTCTCTCTCTCTCTCTCTCTCTCTCTCTCTCTCTCTCTCTCTCTCTCTCTCTCTCTCTCTCTCTCTCTCTCTCTCTCTCTCTCTCTCTCTCTCTGGACATACAGAGATATCTTGACCATGAATGAAAACATTTTGCTTATTCAGGTTTTTTTTTTTTTTTTTATTTGACAAATAAAATAAATTGGAATTATAAAGTAAATTTGACTGAAAATAAAAAAAAGAATTTGACAAATGAATTTGAGTGAATTTAATCAAAGTAAGAAAAAATTAAATTTAACAAAACATTTCATAAAAAAAGAAATAACTTTTCGATTTTTTTTTTTAAAAATTGGATAAAGTAAATATATCAAAAAATAAATAAATAAAATAAAAAACACTTTAAATTAATTTTCATAAAATCCTTTACACAATATAAGATTTATTAAATCCTTAATCATAAATATTAAAAACTATAAAAGAAAAGTTGAAAAAAAGATAGATTTATAACTAGAATATATATAATAATGGGATATATAAAGACATGGCTCAAACGGTAGAGTAATCGACTCGCATGCTTGAGAGCGCCGGTTCGATCCCGCTTGGGGATCCTAGGTATATCCTACCTAGAAAAGTTCCTCTCCTCGAATAGGGCAATGCCCGTGAGATGTGAACTTTAAAAGAAAATAAAGATATAGGCACATGTGACCAATTGAACAAACTACTAACAAGCAGGATTCCTACCATCCTGTGAGGTCAAAAATAATTAAAAAAAATAAAACATAATAAAAAAAATAATGATAAATCCTAATGTGATAAGCATTATATCTAATTTAAAAAGGCAACAAATTTTGATTATGATAATAGGAATCTATCTGACCCTCCTTCAGTTTCATTCCTTCAAAACTTGACCTAGCATAGGATAGATCCTAAGGCGACGTGAACAGCGATCTAAGAGATAGAGTTTGGAGGTCAGACAAAGATGTTAACATCACTCACGGGGAGGGGGGGGGAGGGGGTTAAAAATTCTTTGAGGGTGTGGATGAAGAGGAACAGGAAAAAATTATGTATAGAAAATATTTCAATAAATTTAGTGAAGTCAACAATATTAGATTAAATTTTACAATAATAACGCATCCCATACTTATGAAGAAAGTTTGACGTTAAATAACGCATTTATGAAATAGTTTTAGAGAGATTTTTTATTATTATTATTATTATTATATTT
>SEYY01019282.1:42500-52500 GCA_009176605.1 Armadillidium nasatum | reverse complement strand
GTTGTGGTCCTCGGATCCGATCCATAGAAGAAGTCCGTCCGGAAGTACCGAGCGAAAACGAAGCCATAAATGAAGTCTCTCTCCAGATATCCTGTAAGATATGGAGGAAGTGAAAATAATAATAATAGTTTTTATTAGTAGTACTATTAGTAGTATTAGTATCAGTAGTTGTAATAAAATTAGTAGAAGTTGTAGGACTCAGAATGATAATGTTTGTGGTGGAAGAGATAGTGGAAAATAGTAACAGTTGAAATTCCAGTGGTGATAAGCATAGAAAGTTGCTGATGTGTGTGTGTGTGTGTGTGTGTAGTAGTAGTTGTAGAAGAATATTATTCTAGGACGAGGCAAGCAGTAACAAGAGGAGTAAATGAAGTAACCTAACCTAACATAACCATAACCTAACCTAACCTAAATACAAACCTTTTTAAAATTTCGTTGTCGGAGTATTTGAGGAAAGATCTTCCGCTGAAAGATGGAGTAGCCACTTGTGTAACCACTCTGCTCCTGCAGTGAGGATCATTGAATCCCAAAGGGCACCTGCAAGAAAAATTTTCCTTCTGTGGTTCACAAATACCCCCATTATCGCAAGGGTGCGTGGAGCACGGATGGTCGCAAGAATCTATGTTTGTCCCAGAAATGGCCCCAGAAACCAAGTGTATTGGTTGATTGCTAATGGACATCTTTGGAGATAAGAGAATATGTTAAATAATAATAATAATAATAATAATAATAATAATAATAATAATAATAATAATAATAATAATAATAAGAGCAAGAACCTTCTGTACGCATCCAACAAAATTTGACTTTTCTGCAATCGCAGCAGGAGGGTAGAGCGAAGAAGGAATGCCTCCTAGATAAAGTGGTTGTGCTAATGTCAACATGGTGAAGGCTCCAGGAGTTAGACCTTCTACAGGAAGCTGATCGTCTACATACATCCAAGTTCTTCTCCCCGTTCTTGAAACAGAAACCGAATGCCAATACCCTGGTTGAATTGGGTATAGTGATCTGCAGTAAAATATAATAATAATTTTAAAATCTGAAAAACAAGGTAAGTAAGGGTATTAAATGTATGTTTTAGGTAGTAAAAATTAGGAAGATTTCCGGTATTTGAATCTAAATGGAGATGGAATTCAAGATAACACAGATATATATAGATGTAAAATACAATTCTAGAAATAAAATTTCTAGTACAACCTTTTAGTTTGCTATTTGTTGCTCAATAGACATTTTTCTTAACATAAAATACTAATCCTTCTTTCTGGATTAGTTAAAGTACCTTAAAGTGAGAGGTCCTGAACCCAAATTTATAGTAGACAAAATACTAATCCTTCTTTCTGGATTAGTTAAAGTACCTTAAAGTGAGAGGTCCTGAACCCAAATTTATAGTAACCATAACATGAGCTTGAGAAAGTGTGAGTGCAATAAAGTCTCCGGTACCATCTGTGCGATGTCCGGCGTACAAAATGACTCCGTCGGTTGAAGAAGCTCTAAAGACCAGTTCTAACTCCAACCAAGAGAGGCTCCTGCTACCAAGAGGAGGAAATACTAAGAGAGATGACCCGTTGAAAGAGGGGACCTGTAATTATAAGATATTTTAAATAATGGGATTATTTTTCATTTTTATTCTAAAAATAATTTTGCAATTTGAAAGAAACCGTGGTTCAGTGGTAAAGTAAAAGAAGAAAGCCAGCTGTTACCTAATAATCTCCGGCATCCGCGATAGGCCTGGCCAAGCCAGCGGTATCCGCCGTGGGCCCAAGAAACCCAAGGATCTTCCTCGGAAGATCCTACTGACAGGACGAAAGTCCTACCTGGGGTATGGTGAAAAAAAAAAAAAAAGAAACCGAAATCTATTTGGTCTTACATTACGATAAATCAAAAAAAAAAAAAAAAATTGCTAGAAATTTCCATATGCGTTTCTGAATAACAGAAGATAAAAAATTTTAAAATCTATCAACTTCATTAATATTGTTTCCTAAATAAATCCAAAATATTGCCATTAAAATTAAATAAAAGCACATATTTTCATTTTATCCTAACAAATTAATATGGGTAAGCAACCCCTGCACCCTCCACTAAGCCTTAAGATACTAGGATTACCTGATTCCTCTTTGTACACTATTTAGGCTAAGTAAACCGCTGAAACCAACATTTACAATGATTTGTGAGTAAATCGAACTAGGATCATAGGAAGGATTTTTATGTTTTCAGACTACTGTTACATATAACTACTTTTGTGTAGAAGACTCAAACTCTCATGAATGCATAAAGGAGTGCTTTCTTACTACTTATTTTCAGGTATTGCCCAAAAGTTTAATCCAAATGTGAAAAACTTTGGAAAAGAAAAAAAGTTTTGAGAAAATTTTTAAGCAACAACTAAATTTATTATACTCGAGTGTTTTCAGTGAGTTTCAAATATATATCATGGAGATGGCGAAATGTGTGTCAAATTTGGAGTCCTAGTCGAGGTCTGCGTCAGTATTGGAGTCGAAAACAACTGATAACAACTCCAAAAAACCTTTACTTAGAACAGCGATGAGCTACCAAAATTTTAACTACTAAAAGACAAAAAAACTGGTTCAGGCAAAATAGTGAAAGCAACTCCAGTTGACCACTCCTTAGAATGAATACTAACCTCAAGATTGACGTGTTTTTCACAGTTGGCGCCTGTGTACCCCAATGGACAGAGACAAACAGGGGTTCTTCCTGTGCTACTGGAGGAGATCTCAAAGGCACTTGGTGTTTTGGTAGAAGGATCAAAGTCTCTCGAAGAAGTATTAGAACTTTTAGAAAGAGATGTAATGCATTTGCCTCCGTGAAGACACTCCATTTCACTGCAGAGTTCTCCTGCACACTCGGCTGATATATATATATATATATATATATATATATATATATATATATATATATATATATATATATATATATATATATATATATATATATATATATATATATATATATATATATATATATATATATATATATACTCTAAATTATTGATGGAATAACTTAAGAAATTTATATTTATACAATTATTATTATTATTATTATTAGTAGTAGTAGTAGTAGTAGTAGTAGTACTTATATCCCATCCATCAACTGCGGCATAGTCCGGTGAGGCGACTTTCTCCACCCCACGTGTTTCAGCTTGTTTATAGAACTTATAAACATGATCATTGACTTGCAGTCTTCTGATACATCCTTCGAAGCCACTCTTCACTCCCAACCTATCAGAAAGTGACGTCATGTTATAAGTTCCTCCGACGTAAAGAGGTTCTCTGAACGTGATTCGGGAAAACAAACCCTGAAAAAAAAAATTAAATGTTACCTTGTAACTGATAAACACATAATTATGGTTAAGAAAAAGAAAAAAAAGGAAAGATTTTATTGTATCCTCTCTGGTGGGCAAAGGCAAGAGGCTTACCAAGTTTTCATCAGAGTTGGCAGATTCACAGAACGGGCCAAATTAAAAGTCAACATGCCCCAATACATGACGCTTTAAGGTGCTCATATCAAAGGAAGTTAAAAATAGTGTTCAGGCTTTACCAGTAGAAAAGTACATTTAAGACTGATCTTAGCGGTAAAGTCTAAGGTCAGAGAGTTGAACAGAGAAAGGATGAGGCTGTATAGGGCGTGTCGCACAAGCTCTTCCCAACGGAGGAAGTATGCAACTATATATATAAGCTAATCATTTTACTTATGTTCCAGAAAAATATGTTTAAAAATAATGAAACAAATAATGGATATTATTTAATTTTAAGTATTTGCAGAAATTACCTAATGCACCTAGATTATTACACCCAAGTAACTGTTGGTAATTTATCTCTTGATATTAAACTCAAGAAAGACTAAGTGAAAAAGATGCACAGATTTTGAAATGACAAGTTATCTCTCCTCTTATTATAAGTTATTTTAGCGAACGATTTTCCCAATAAGTTGAATAGGAATAAAGTAAAAGAACCGTTGGATTAATAAAATTGATTAAAGTATTGATATAGTTGGATTAATGTAATAATATAAGCTGATTGGTATAGTTGGATAAAAATAATGGTATCGATGGATTAATGTAATTATAATGTTGCATTTGAGTAATGGCATCGTTGGATAAATATAACACTATCGTTGGATTAAAGTGATACCCTCGATGGATCAAAGCAATAATATTGTTGGATTAAAGTACTATTGTTGGATAATGTAGTGGGTATCGCTAGACTATACAATAATGGTGTTTTTGGATAATGTTGTAGTATCATTAATTAATTGTAGCAATGTAGTTGTTGGATTAATGTGATGGCTTCGTTGGACAAATATAATAATATCGTTGGATAAAAGTATTGTTGGATTAATATAATGAATTTGCTAGCCTAAAATAAAATCATCATTGAATTAACGTAATGATATTGTTAGATTGAAATAATTTTTATGCCTGGATTAATCAGATGGATTTGCAAGAAGATTAGTAGGACTGTTCCTTTGGATAAAAAGAAAAGTTTCTATCTAATGTAGGGATGGCATCCGCATCCGCATCCGCATCAGCGGAGCATCCTCATCAAAATTAACATCCGGATCTGCATCTGCATCCGCACATGCGAAAATTATACATCCGCATCCGCACTTTCGAAAACTATACATCCACATCCGCATCTACAATGTCGTAAACACAACATCCGCATCCGTATTTTCGAAAATTCAACATCTACATCAGCATTTTCGAAAATTCAACATCTGCATTCGCACTTGACGAAAATTCTATATCCGCATCCGCAAATGAGAAAATATGACATCCGATCCATCACTAATCTAGTGGTAAAACCAACGTGAATTAAATGAATTAGCATTAAAAAATAGCTTATAAATATTAGTAATAGTAGTATTAGTATTAGTAATAGTAGTAGTATTTATAGAAGAAAAAAATGTAAAATAAAGTAGTCATATTTAGTGAACGAAAAGGACGGGAAACAAATACAAAAAATTAAATAGAACGAAACAATATGAAAAAAATTAAATAAATAAAAAAATTTGAAAAAGACCCAAAATACAAAAATTAAATAGAGCGAAACAATATAAAAAAAAAAAAAATTAAATAAATAAAAAAATTTGAAAAGTCATATTTAGTGAACGAAAAGGACGGGAAACAAATACAAAAATGAAATAGAGCGAAACAATATGAAAAAAAAAATTAAATAAATAAAAAAATTTGAAAAAGACCCAAAATACAAAAATTAAATAGAGCGAAACAATATAAAAAAAAAAAAAATTAAATAAATAAAAAAATTTGAAAAGTCATATTTAGTGAACGAAAAGGACGGGAAGCAAATACAAAAATTAAATAGAGCGAAACAATATGAAAAAAAATTAAATAAATAAAAAAAATTGAAAAAGACCCAAAAAAAAATCTTGACTAACTTCTGACGAAGTAATTAGTATTAGTAATAGTAGTAGTATTTAATAGAAGAAAAAAATGTAAAATAAAGTAGTCATATTTAGTGAACGAAAAGGACGGGAAACAAATACAAAAATTAAATAGAGCGAAACAATATGAAAAAAAAAAATTAAATAAATAAAAAAATTTGAAAAAGACCCAAAATACAAAAATTAAATAGAGCGAAACAATATGAAAAAAAAATTAAATAAATAAAAAAATTTGAAAAGTCATATTTAGTGAACGAAAATGACGGGAAACAAATACAAAAATGAAATAGAGCGAAACAATATGAAAAAAAAAAAAATTAAATAAAAAAAAATTTGAAAAAATAAAAAAATTAATAAAATAAAAAAAAAAAAAATTAAAAAATAAAAAAAAAAAAAAAAAAAAAAAAAAAAAAAAAAAAAAAAAAAAAAAAAAAAAAAAAAAAAAAAAAAAAAAAAAAAAAAAAAAATGAAAAATAAAAAAAAAATAAATTAAAAAAAAAAAAATAATAAAAAAAAAAAAAAAAAAAAAAAAAATTAAATAAATAAAAAAATTTGAAAAGTCATATTTAGTGAACGAAAAGGACGGGAAACAAATACAAAAATTAAATAGAGCGAAACAATATGAAAAAAATGAAATAAATAAAAAAAAATTGAAAAAGACCCCCAAAAAAATCTTGACTAACTTCTGATCTCCCTTGAACATGATGACCATTGTTAAGAAGAAGCCAGACGTCCCAACGATGTCTGTACACGGTTATTCGGTTCCATTCCCTTAGGTTAACCTTTTCCGGTGACGTCACAGTACCAGCACCCGAACCACAGTCCCATCTAAAATAGATATAAAAAATATACAGATATATAGTGAAAATAAAGGCAGACAGTTACATCACACACACACATACACACACACACACACACACACACACACACATCATATCTGCAGGCAGAAAGAGACTGGAAAGAATAAGTGAAAGTGAAACAGCTTATGAAGTGAAAAGCCACAGACTCCACATTTTCAAGTAGGTCTGCATGAGTGGAATCTCCCCAGGTATGTGAGGTTTACTCTATAAGTAGAAGGAGGACGACATTCCAATAAAGTGCAAGCAACTGGGGTGGGGTGAAGAAATTTTGAAAGCTCCTCAGAACACGAAACCTCTCAGAAGCTTGTCCAGAAAGAGAAGTAATGTGATCTTTCCAAGAAAGAAACGAGAAAAAGAAACTTCGAAAACTTTAAGGACAGAAAAAAGGTTGGAGTTATTTGTTTTCAAAGATGTTAACTAAAGTTATGTGGAATATTATGTCAAGTAAATATATAAAGGAACTGATTTTTTGAGGCATTGAAAACAACCATGCTCTCTTTGTTCCAGTTAGAAATTCTAGAAAGATCTGAGGTTGGCTCCTCTAATGCTGCCATCTTAGAGTGAATTAATTGCTATTGTGAGGGGGGGGAGGACGTCTTCCAAAACTGAAAGGTGTAATGAACTGCAGAGTCATCGGCATAAGAGTGGATAGGTAAAGAGGTAATAAAGAGAAAGTCATTAATGAAAAGTAAAAAAAAAGGGGGTTTAGGATGGAATATAACTCGATAGAAAAAAAAACACTGTTTATAGATTTAAAGAACAAACAATGGTCTTCTACAACAGCAGTTAACAGTAAGACCGGAAAGGAAGTTAGAGAGAAGGATAGGTACCGAAAGAGGGAAACTTAGAAATCAAAATTTTGTACTAGACCCTATTGAAGGCTTTCGGTATGCCAAATGTCACAGCGAAAGATTCATCAGTCAGAGATCGTTCCATTGGCTATCAGATATAAGATTGGAAGAATTGAGATGTTTCCAAATCTTCCTCTTAAGACAGACTCGAAAACTTTATAAGGAATAGAAGTTAAAGCAATCGGACAATATATATATATATATATATATATATATATATATATATATATATATATATATATATATATATATATATATATATATATATATATATATATATATATATATATATATATATATATATATATATATATATATATTTTTTTTTTTTTTTATTTTTTTTTATTAAATTTTTTTATATAATAATAATAATAATAATAATAATAATAATAATAATAATAATAATAATAATAATAATAATAATAATAATAATGCATACTTAAAATGGACATATCCATCCTTGAGGACCGCGGCCATGAAGTCCCCTGAAAGGTCATCGCTTTCTCCCGAGAGCAGCAACACTCCCTCAGGCGAAAAGGGCCTAAATTCAAGGCTGAGTTGGAACGTCCCTGTAAGCCTCTCTTAAAGCTGGAAAAGCAGCCCACGAAGTTCCATGAAATCTTCCGCTTGATATACGTGGTGCTGTAAATATAACATGCATTTGATGAACATATGTGCTGTGGAATATTTGGTAGAGTAATTGACTAAAGTGTTTGAAGGCGATGGTTCTAATCCATCACGTAGATCCTAAGTAAACATCACATAAAAAGTTCCCTCCCCCCCCCACCCCTTCTTGAACAGGTCAATACCAGAGAAATGTAAATTATTTATCTGTATTATTGATATATATGTTGTAATTCCAGTTGCAGAACTATCCCGAAAATATCAGGTCATAAACTGAAACTTGTCAAAACTATCCCGAAACTATCAGGTCATAAATTGAGACGTCAAAATTATCTTGAAAATATCATGTCATAAAATGAGATTTGTTAGAACTATCCCGAAAAAATCAGGTCATAAAGTGAGACTTGTCAGAATTAACCCGAAAATATCAGATCATAAGTTGAGACTTATCAGAGCTATCCCGAAAATATCAGGTCATAAACTGAGACTTGTCAAAACTATCCAGAAAATATCAGGTCATAAGCTGAGATCTGTTAGAACTATCCTGAAAATATCAGGTCATAATGTGAGATCTGTTAGAACTACCCTAAAAATATCAGGTCATAATGTGAGACCTGGTAGAGCTATCCTAAAAATATCAGGTCATAATGTGAGACCTGGTAGAACTATCCCGAAAATATCAGGTCGAAAGGTGAGACCTGTTAGAACTATCCCGAAAATATCAGGTCATAATGTGAGACCTGGTAGAACTACCCTAAAAATATCAGGTCATAAGTTGAGACCTGTTAGAACTATCCTAAAAATATCAGGTCATAATTGAGACCTGTCACTTGTCTTACACTTTGCAATTACTTTATTCTTACGGTATGATGTTGGGATTATTCTCTTCTATATGTATTTTAAATTAAAAAGAAACCAGATGATTCGGACTCTTAGTATTGCAGTGATCTTGAAGTACTTTCACAGCCGCAAAGGAGTGTGAGATCTACGATGTCTCCCAACATTCCAACAGCTATGCAAATCTAAAACTCAAGCTTATTTCAATAATTTCCTTGCTGTGGTATATACTGACTTCGTTTACTATTCCCACTAACAATACTCTTTCCAGTTTTTAAAATAAGTTTAAAAATTTACATTAAGATTGAACTTGTGCTTAAATATTACTATTATTATATTTACTATTACTATATTTTCCTTTCCTTAGTGAACGGATGGCAGATTATTACTGTAACTCTTCTTATCAGTTTTTTCCCACTAACTTACTTAGGGTAACTTAGGCTACTTGGACGATTAATCGTCATCAATAAAATCGGCATATTTTTCTCAATCGTCATCGTCAATTTTCTGACGATTATTTAGACGATTAATTTACATATATTTGCTTATAAATGTCTATATGCACCCTCTTTTATTGGGTAAAAAGCTGTTTAGTTGTGGGGGTCAAACATACTCTCCAAGAGTAAATCGAATTGCTCTAGAAATTGGAGAAAAGATTGTCTCTGGGTCACAATTTAAAAGCTCTAAATTTAAATTACTAGAATTTCGCATGTCTGTCCATGCTCTCACATACTGAACTCTTAAAATCTGTTTTTCTGAAGATACTACAGAGTGTCCCACTTTCCCTCGGCCCCAGATATGAGTTTACGGAGATCAAAGTACTAGTTATAAGTTAATAAAATTTGCCACAAACAAAACTTGGTGTGTGAGAATCATGTGGACTTGATAGCCATTAGTATCAAGGCATCCCTCCACACGTTTTTCCATGTTACAGAGGGTTGCCGCCCAAGTCCTTTGCAAATGACCTGACCTTCAAAGAATAACTCAATTTCCTATATTCTGACGGTGGCAAGTGGCCTGACCTCTCATGATTCCCACTAGCTTCTCACACACCAATTTCATCGTCCATTATCGTCACCTTCAAATATACTATAATCGTCATCGTCATCATCGTCAAAAATTCTTAATCGTCCCATCACTACTTTCAATCAAACAAAAAGTAAGAAAATATTCGTTATATATATATATATATATATATATATATATATATATATATATATATATATATATATATATATATATATATATATATATATATATATATATATATATATATATATATATATATATATATATATTACCTGGTTGGCATCCATGACCAGATTTTTCCAAGGGACATTGACAACGTGGCACTCCAAAGTGTTTGTCCGTGGCACATTTCCCAGAATCACAGTCAAGTCGACACTAATA
>SEYY01019282.1:35000-40000 GCA_009176605.1 Armadillidium nasatum | reverse complement strand
CTTGTATACAGTCTTCAAATCTAGTCATAGTTATCATATAAATGTCATATGAATAATTTAAAAATTTTTAATTTTTTTTACGGCTACTCACTGGCCGGGGGGTACGAGAGACTCCGCCCCCCGTAGACTTATGTTCGTGTGCCATGCATTTGCATAAGGTAAGCACAAATGTAGATTCCATACTACAATAGCACAAATAAATAATTAAAATCAGTTAAATACTTAAAATTATTTAATAAGATAAGATTAAAGAAATATAAAACAACTGTCGTACCGGTGGAGTCAAACTCTGGGTTGCCTCAATATTAGGTGATTGCGAAGGAACTTTCTGCTCAAGGTTAGGTTCCGGTGACGTCATAGCAAGCTTTCCTCTGATTGGTCCATCTGTTTTGGGGTACCGAAAGGTCTTCCTTTGAAGGAATTTCCTTTGGAATTTCTCCTCTTCTTCTTCCTCTTCTTCGTCGTCGTCAAAATATATTGAGTCACCATCATCATAGTTCCTGTCTCCTTCCAAATTTTGAGAAAATCTAAAAAATAAATAAATAAATAAATAAATAAATAAATGTGTTAATTTATTAACTAATACAAATAAACACTGAAAAACAGTTTAAGTAACTATAATCTACCGAAACATACAAAATGGTTCGACTAAGATACCTTCCAAAGACAATCAAATCCTTTTTCACAAGGATTGTGGAAACTGTTATAGGACAATCCAGCTCATTTTTCGGTCCCAGTTCTGATTTTACCTCTAGTTTCAATTTCCACCCGGGTTCTAATTCAAATTCTGGTTCCAGTTTTGATTTCGGTTCTGATTCCAACTATTTTAGATTCTAATTCCAGTCTACGTTTTCGACACTGGTTCCAGTTCCTATTCCGGTTCTACTTTCGACTCCAGGTTCTAGTTCTAATTCCGACTATTCAAAATTTTGTAATTATATGATTCTTAATTCCGATTAGTTTGGCTTCCGGTTTCCAACTATTTTGACTTCCAAATCTAGCAATTAGCAACCAAGCAATTTGCCATTTCTAACTCCAACTCCAACTCCAATTTTACTCCGACTCCAACCCCGATTCAAACTGACTTCAATTCTAATTCCAACTTCAACTCCGATTCAAACTCTGACTCCACTACCAACTCTATTTTCAAATCTGATTTCAGCTATAACTCCAACTCCAATTCTGACTTTGACTCCAACTCTGACTCCAAATCCAGATCTGACTTTTGACTCCAACTCTAACTTTGACTCCAACTCTAACTCTGAATCCAACTCTTGACTCCAACTCTGACTCCAACTCTAACTTTGACTCCAACTCTAACTTTGACTCCAACTCTAACTTTGACTCCAACTCTAACTCTGAATCCAACACTAACTCTGAATCTTGACTCCAACTCCAAATCCAACTCTGACTCCAACTCCAAATTCCTTCAAGTGTTTTCACTTAATATTAATAATAATTTATTCATTATGAGCTTTAATTAAATTTATTCCTAATTAAAAATGTAATTAAAATAAAATTAATTAATTCATCATTATTTTCTTTGAACAAACCTTTAATTAAGACCATAAAAAATTAATAATTAATAAAGCATAATAATAATAAAAATAATAATAATAATAATAATAATAATAATAATAATAATAATAATAATAATAGAGAGAGAGAGAGAAGAATGAGAGACGGAACGAAGGGAAGAGAGAAAGAGAAAGACAGAGAGAGAGAGAGAGAGGAAAGAGAGAGGCAAAGATAAATAGAGATAGACAGAGACAGACAGACATACATACTTTCAGATAGATAGATAGATAGATAGATAGATAGATAGATAGATAGATAGATAGATAGATAGATAGATAGATAGATAGATAGATAGATAGATAGATAGATAGATAGATAGATAGATAGATAGATAGATAGATAGATAGATAGAGATAGATAGATAAAAGGGAGGGAGGGATATATATAATATAAATATATATATATATATATATATATATATATATATATATATATATATATATATATATATATATATATATATATATATATATATATATATATATATATATATATATATATATATATATATATATATATATATATATATATATATATATATATATATATATATATATATATATATATATATATATATATATATATATATATATATATATATATATATATATATATATATATATATATATATAGAGAGATGAGAGAGAGAGAGAGAGAGAGAGAGAGAGAGAGAGAGAGAGAGAGAGAGAGAGAGAGAGAAAATGAACTGTTCTCTCCAAATAAGTCATTTATTAGTCTGTGGTTTATTATCTGTCCTTTTATCAAGAAGAATGACGCGAAGATTAATGTGAAGGCGGTATAATAATAATAATAATAATAATAATAATAATAATAATAATAATAATAATAATAATAATAATAATAATAATAATATAATTATTATTATTATTATTAGGTATTAGTAGTGGTAACAGAAGAAGAAATTAGTAATTAAAAAACATCAGTAAAATCGATAGATAAAAAAAAAAAAAAAAGCCATCGATCGTCCAAGAAATTATTCAAAAAAATTCGTACCTTTGTTTGCCCGTGACGTCACCGGTGACGTCATCGTTTTGATAATCGTCGTCATTTTCTCCGTCGTCCAAAACGGCGATGAACGATGTCTCCTTTTTGTACAAAAGCGACGCTTCTCCTTGGCTCACGTTTTGCTCTGCCACGAAATTGTAATAATAATAATAATAATAATAATAATAATAATAATAATAATAATAATAATAATAATAATAATAATAATAATAATAACGATGATAATAATAATAATATATAATAATAATAATAATAATAATAATAATAATAATAATAATAATAATAATAATAATAATAATAATAATAATAATAATAATAATAATAATAACGATGATAATAATAATAATAATAATAATAAAGAATGATAATTATTATTAATATTATTATTAATAGTAGTAGGTAGTAGCATCTGTAATTAATGTTACAATTTTTTTCCTTTATAACTTTATTCCATTATTATTATTATTATTAATTATTATTATTATTATTCCATTATTATTATTATTATTAATTATTATTATTATCTTTAATATTATTAATGTCATTATTTTTATGATTATTATTATTACTATCATTATTATTATGATTCCTATGGTAGATTAATTAGCCTAAAAGTATCTTAATTAAAACTGGTATAATGATTGTATCTCACAGGACGCAAAACTGTTACGAATAATAGTAATAGTAATAGTAATAGTAATAGTAGTAGTAGTAGTAGTAGTAGTAATAGCGGTAGAAGTGGTATTAATCACTGAGGTTTAAAAATTACTTTCTAATAACCAAAACTGTCACGAATAGTAGTAGTAGTAATAATAATAATAAGTAGTAGTAGTAGTAGTAGTAGTAGTAGTAGTAGTAGAAGTGGTATTAACCACTGAGGTGGAAAAATTACTTTCTAATAACCATACAATAAAAATTCTAAAGGTATTATCACGTGCTATTAAGCGCAGATTATAAGTGGAAACTACTTACAAAGTTCTCCCTCCTCGAATCTGGGCGGGGGGCAAACTCTTTTATTTTTAAAATAAATTACTTTTAAGAGTTCTTAAATTTAAATAATTTATTTATATATTTTTATTATTATTATTATTATTATTAAATAAATTGGTTTAGTTTAAATAATTTATTTAAATAGTTTTATTTAAAGATAAAAAATAAATTAGTATTAATTAATGCGTTATAAGGTTGTAATTACTAATTATTTATATTATTTATATAACTTTTATTATATTCATAATAAGGAAATAATTTTATTTTAATAATTTTAATTTAATTAAATGTTTTTCCAAGTCTCCCCTAGCAACAAATTTTATTTTTAATTATAAAATAAAAAATAAAATTGTTATTGTTTAAATTCAAAAATAAAATATTTTTTTAAAAAAGAAAATTATTATTTTTATTAATTAAATATATTTTACAATTTTCATGTTAATTTTCAATATTTCCAAGTCGAACACATTTCCTGGTTAACTATATATATATATATATATATATATATATATATATATATATATATATATATATATATATATATATATATATATATATATATATATATATATATATATATATATATATATATATATATATATATATATATATATATATTGTTTGTTTCTTTTAACCTGTTAGGCCTAGCTAGGTTCAGCAAGATGTGTTGTGCTTATTACACTCCTCAAACCTTAAAGAATTCGGTCCCTCAATCCCCCACCCCACTTTAGGTTCAGCAATGGGGTGTACTTATCCCACCCCTAACACCCTAAAAAATTCCGCCCCTCAGTTCCTCACCCCACTTTAGTAAACTTTGGAATTTAACCCAACGCTTTTTTTTTTTAAAGAACAAATCGTAATATTTCTAACCAATATTTCAATACTATAAAAGTCTTACAAAAAATTCCACTTACCAATTCATAAACACAATAATAATGATAATAATAATAATAATAATAATAATAATAATAATAATAATAATAATAATAATAATAATAATAATAATTTCCATAAATTTCAAGGAGCATTATAAGAATATAGTTAAAACTAATACCCAAATAGATTTTATGAAGATTACAAGTACAACTATATTAACTTCAACAGGAAGCATTAAAGTACACACATTCAGCTTTAGTAAGTTAACATAAGCACAGTAATTTCGAAAAATGGGGAAGTACTTATTTATAGAAGTTTCAGTACGAAGCTAAATTTGGAAGTACTTATTTAGAGAAGTTTCAGTACAACACTAAATTTGGAAGTACTTATTTAGAGAATTTTCAATATAAACCTAAATTTGGAAATACTTATTTAGAGAAGTTTTCAGTACAAACCTAAATTTGGAAGTACTTATTTAGAGAAGTTTCAGTACAAAGCTAAATTTGGAAGTACTTATTTAGAGAAGTTTC
>SEYY01019282.1:22500-30000 GCA_009176605.1 Armadillidium nasatum | reverse complement strand
CTACTTTAACATCCCAAAGAGTGAGGAAGTGTCAGACTTACTTGAATAACTACAGATCCCCTCTAACTACTTTAACATTTCAAAGAGAGTGAGGAAGTGTCAGACTTACTTGAACAACTACAGATCCCTTCTAACTACTTTAACATTCCAAAGAGTGAGGAAGTGTCAGACTTACTTGAACAACTACAGATCCCTTCTAACTACTTTAACATTCCAAAGAGAGTGAGGAAGCGTCAGACTTACTTGAACAACTACAGATCCCCTCTAGCTACTTTAACATTCCAAAGAGTGAGGAAGTGTCAGACTTACATGAACAACTACAGATCACTTCTAACTACTTTAACATTCCAAAGAGAGTGAGGAAGTGACAGACTTACTTAAACAACTACAGATTCCCTCTAACTACTTTAGCATCCCAAAGAGTGAGGAAGTGTCAGACTTACTTGAACAACTACAGATCCCTTCTAACTACTTTAACATTCCAAAGAGTGAGGAAGTGTCAGACTTACTTGAACAACTACAGATCCCCTCTAACTACTTTAACATTCCAAAGAATGAGGAAGTGTCAGACTTACTTGAACAACTACAGATCCCCTCTAACTACTTTAACATTCCAAAGAGTGAGGAAGTGTCAGACTTACTTGAACAACTGTAGCCGTTCGGGTCCAAAACGAACCCTGGTCGACAGTCACACTCGAACGTCCCGTCGTGAAGGTTGAAGCATAACTGTTCACACAATTCGTTGCTCGTGCACAGACCTGAGTGATAATAATAATAATAATAATAATAATAATAATAATAATAATAATAATAATAATAATAATAATAATAATAATAATAATAATAATAATAATAATAAATAATAATAATAATAATAATAATAATAATAATAATAATAATAATAATAATAATAATAATACCTTATAATACAAAAAATGAAGATTCAGATTTATATCTTCTAAGAAAGTCATTTTGGTTCCATTTAAATCTTCTGATAAGTTTACTGTTCATCTTTCTTCTTTGTCTCTGTCTCTTTCTGTTCTTTCTGATCAGTTTCTGTGCATTCTGGTTTCTTTCTGTCTCTTCAGTTTTTTTTGTTATCTATTTCTGTCCATTCTGGTTTCTTTCTTTCTCTTCTGTTCTTTCTGTCTCTTATCCATTTCTATCCATTCTGGTTTCTTTCTTTCTCTTCTGTTCTTTCTGTCTCTTATCCATTTCTATCCATTCTGGTTTCTTTCTTTCTCTTCTGTTCTTTCTGGTTTACGTATGTTCTGATCCATATCTGTAT
Source organism: Armadillidium nasatum (assembly GCA_009176605.1). Taxonomy (NCBI): domain Eukaryota; kingdom Metazoa; phylum Arthropoda; class Malacostraca; order Isopoda; family Armadillidiidae; genus Armadillidium; species Armadillidium nasatum. The sequence goes on along the minus strand of SEYY01019282.1, from coordinate 28,712 downwards.
ATTCTGGTTTCTTTCTGTTCCCTTCTGTTCTTTCTGGTTTCCTTATATTGATTCATATCTGTACATTCTGGTTTCTTTCTGGCTTCTTTATGTTCTGATCCATATATGTACATTCTGGTTTATTTCTGTCTTCTGTTCTATCTGGTTTCTTTATGTTCTGATCCATATCTGAACATTCTGGTTTCTTCCTGTCTCTTCTCTTCTTTATGATCTATTGACCTTTCTGTCTATTCTAGTTCTTTTCTGCATTTTCTTTTCCTCCTGATTCATTTCTGTATTCTTTCTGATTCTTACGTTCTTTATGAACCATTTCTAACTTTTCTGTCTATTATGATCCGCTTCCATTCCTTCTGGTTCCTTTTTATTAATTATGGTTCTTTCCTGTCTCTTCAGTTCTTTCTGATCCACTTCCGTTCCTTCAGATTCCTTTCAGTCCATTCTTGTTGCTATATCTTTATTATCTCATTTGTTTCCTTTCTTTCACATCTTGTCTCTTTCTGAACTCTCTGTCGCATTTATCCTTTCTGTCACTTCTGTTTTTTAAAGGGATTTTTTAAAGATTATTTTCAAATGCGCTCCTGTTTCTTCTGATCCCATTTATAATTTAGATCTGTTACTGTCCCTTCTGTCTCACCCGTCTTTCTGATCTGTTACGGTCCCTTATTTTATGTATGATCTTCCTGTCTCATCTTTCTTTCTGATCTGTTACTGACCTTCTGCTCTTTGATCCCTTTTCAGATACATTTCAGATCCTTCTATTTCCTCCCTATCCTATCTGTCCTTTCTGACCCTTCTGGTTCATTTATTCCTTTCTGTCCCCTTTTATTTTTAATATAAACTTTTTCTCTCCAGGAATTTGAAATCATTTATTAATCCTTTTTTTTAATCCAATTGTAAAAAGCGGTTAAATCTAAATATGGAAATAACGTTTCCTCAAATACATTAATTATTCATTAATAAATGACGGAGGAGAAAATTAATGCAATAAATATGAGAATTAACTGAAATTTTAGATTAATTCAAATGGAAATAAAGTTATCAAGTTCTTTATTTATTTTTTTTATATTATTATTCTGTATTAATTATGTTTTTTCCTTATCCATCTATCTATTCTATCTATCTATCTATCTATCTATCTATCTATCTATCTATCTATCTATCTATCTATCTATCTATCTATCTATCTATCTATCTATCTATCTATCTATCTATCTATCTATCTATCTATCTATCTATCTTCTATCTATCTATCTATCTATCTATCTAAAGATAATTTCTTGGGAATTTTACCGTTTATTACTGAGAAGTTCGAGTTCGGTAAATCCATACATATTATTGGGCTCCTGTGTATATATATTGTTGTTTGATCGTACTGCAATTCTTTTTGCGGAGCAAAATTTTAAACTAGATGTTAAATAGTAGTCAAACACAAACAGTTTGAAGGAAGTTTTTATAATGCATTGAAAAAAATATGTAAAGTTTCTAGTAGAAACAGTACCCATCTAACATGTAAATGCTTAAATATGTTGTTACGTACTGCCTTTAGATTACCAAAGTTTACCTTAATAAAGAGTTACAGAAAAATTATAAAATTCCTTTCCTATTAGTGTGGAGCTCAATTTCGTGAAGTTCCTGAACCTTTTTTTATTTGTGTTTTAAATTCAGATAAAAATAGTATTGTTGCCAGAATCTTCGGATAATTCTATTTTTCATTAAGATTGTACATTAAAAACAGTATAATTTGGTGTATTGTAGCTATCGTAGTTTGTTAAAAATATGTTTGAAATATTTTAAAGTTTTTTTTCTATACCAATTTCATGATACAAACAAATTTAAATATAATAAATTTTTATATTATATCCATCATAGTTTACCAAAAAACATTAGCAATTCATAAAAAGTACGAAGGAAAACAGGGTAAACTATATATATATATATATATATATATATATATATATATATATATATATATATATATATATATATATATATATATATATATATATATATATATATATATATATATATATATATATATATATATATATATAAGGTGTGTGTGTGTGTGTGTGTGCAATCAAAATATTAACCCTATTATATGGTAATTTTTGGCAAAAACCATCTGGTCAAAGGTTTCAGGATAAACAGCTTTTTAATATCGACTAATTTAAAGGTAAAACTAGATTTAAAAAAAAAGACATTTTTAACATTAGTGCTTAAGAAAATATCTGAATATTACTTAAAACAAAAACAAAACAAAAAAACATTTTGTATTACAGTAGTTTAGTTTTTAGTCAAAACAATTAAATGAATTTTGGCTCTAAGGTTTTAAGAACAAAGTGATTTGACACTTTAATTTAGCATTATTTTAAGTTGTAACATGTTTATTTAATTGTCAAATAACACAAATATTTTATTTAATTATGATTTGTTCAAAATTGCACTGTTCAACACTTTAAAAAATATATTCATTTAAACGATATATATTGCAAGCTATTTCAAATAAAAATATATATTTCTACAGAAATTATGAGAAGTGACATCTTGCGGTTATAACTACAACCACAATTTCGAATGTGACGTCATATGCAACGCGTTGAATTTAATTTAGAAAAAAAAAATTCCAATAGAAAAGGCCTAATTTGCGGTAACTTTATATATAGTAAACTTTAAGATTACTTGGTAATTCATTGTTCTTTTTGATTCCTTTCTGTAAATTGTTTTCTTTCTGTCTCATCTACTCTTTTTTAATCCATTTCTGTCTATTCTGGTTTGTTTCTGTCTCTTCTGTTCTTTCTGAACATTTCAGTCAAATCAGGATACTTTCTGTCTCCTGTCCTTTCCTGAATCATTTCTGTCATTTCTAGTCTCTTTCCGTCTTTAATCTTCTTTCTGATCCTTTTACAGTCAATTTAAAATATAAATAATTTATAATCCTATAATAAAGGAACTCTAGCAAATGACACAGAAAGGACATTAAAGAATATGTTCGAACTAAGTTATTATCTCTAATAACCGTCGTTGACACACTTAAACTTAAGATTAATTTGAACAAAACAGAGACGAGATTCCTTGAGATTATGATGACGTAAAAGCAGAGCAAAGAACCAGTTTTATGTATTCAAACTTTTTAATGTATTTTTATATTGTTTCTTTCTTTGTATTTTATTTTCCTGATGTATTTTGTTCACGAAATAAAAGAAATAAAAGACTTAACACAATATTAATTTATCTATCTATCTATCTATCTATCTATCTATCTATCTATCTATCTATCTATCTATCTATCTATATATATATATATATATATATATATATATATATATATATATATATATATATATATATATATATATATATATATATATATATATATATATATATATATATATATATCTATATCTATTTATCTATCTATCTATCTATCTATCTATCTATCTATCTATCTATCTATCTATCTATCTATCTTTTTTTCTATTTTTTTTTTATATATTATCTATCTAACTATCTATATATTCTATCCATCTACCTGTCTATATATCTATCCATCTATCTATCTATTTACCTATCTATATTTGACACTGTCTCTAATCTACTTTTATAATACTTTCTCTCTCTCTCTCTCTTTCTCTCTCTCTCTCTCTCTCTCTCTCTCTCTCTCTCTCTCTCTCTCTCTCTCAATTCTCTTATCTCTAAAAAGCTTTTAGTGCCGGCACCTTACATCTCCAAAGAGAAACGGACAGACTGTCAGCCCAAGATGGACTGAGAAGAAGAAGAGAAAAAAATAAAATAAAAAAAAAAAAAAAAAAGTTAATCTTTTCCTCTGATTTAAAATGACTTTTTAAAAAAGTAAACTATGATGGAAGGGAAAAAGACATTGCAAAGATAAGGAAGAAGAACACAATATTTCTCCCATTTCTCTCTCTCTCTCTCTCTCTCTCTCTCTCTCTCTCTCTCTCTCTCTCTATATATATATATATATATATATATATATATATATATATATATATATATATATATATATATATATATATATATATATATATATATATATATATATATATATATATATATATGTGTGTGTGTGTGTGTGTGTGTGTGTGTGTGTGTGTGTGTATGTGTGTGTGTGTGTGTGTTTGTCTGTGGAATTCTCGAACGTGAAATAATTGAAGAAACTTTGGATTAAGAGATGGCTTGCATTCTATCATTCCTTAATCGGAATTCGATGAGTTTACTTAATTATTATTACTATTAATAGTAGTGGTAGTGGTAGCAGTTGTATTAGTAGTAACAGTAGTAGTAGTAGTAGTAGGTAAGGTAGTAACAATAGTAATAGACGTTTTAGTGGTGTTAATTTCTTATAGTAGTAGTACAAGTAGAAGTAGTTTTGGTGGTGTGGTAATAGTAGTATTAGTAGTAGCAGTGGTAGTAGTTGTAGTAGTAGTAGCAGTAGTAGTAATAGTATTCGAAATATCACAATTAACAATTAATCAGTGTGGAGGTGTCAGTAATTTGTTTTTATGCTGACTCAAATTGAAGCTCCTTCTCCATTTCCTGCTCCACCCAAAACCTCTCCGCTCCGGCTCAGCTCTAAACCTCTCTGTTCCGACTGCCTGCAGCTGCTCCGCTCAAAACCTGTCTATTCCAACTTCGTTCAAAGTCTCTCTGCTCCGACTTCCTACTCCGGATTCCGCTCCAAACTTCTCTGCTCCGGTTTCACTAGAAACCCCTCTGCTCCCGACTACCTACTAGGGCTCCACTCAAAACCTCTCTGCTCCGCTCTAAACCTCTCTGCTCCGCTCTAAACCTCTCTGTTCCGGCTTCAATAGAAACCTCTGCTCCGACTGCCTACTCCTGCTCCACTCAAAACCTCCCTGCTCCAACTGCCTCCTCCGCTTAAAACTGAATCTCTGACTCCATCTCCTCAACTCCCTCCTATAATTACCATCAATTAATACGAGTTTAAAACACGTCTCGACGAGCACACCTTCCCCTTAATTGATCAGGTGTTTCCAATAACACTTTTACGAGTTAATAAATTTCTTCTAAAATTGATTGGTTACTGAATCAATCTCTCCATTACCCGATGTAATAAGGTCACGGGTTTGGGGAAAGGGGGAGGGGGGTAGGGGGACAGGGCGGGGGAAGGAGGGGCGGTTCGATACCCCCCCCCACCCCGCTTTTGTCGTCTGCAAAAATAAAATGCTGTAAATGGAGCCACTTTAAAAAAAAAAAAAAAAAAGTATAGATATATATATATATATATATATATATATATATATATATATATATATATATATATATATATATATATATATATATATATATATATATATATATATATATATATATATATATATATATATATATATATATATATATATATATATATATATATATATATATATATATATATATATATATATATATATATATATATATATATATATATATATATATATATATATATATATATATATATATATATATATATATATATATATAAAGATTGCTGGTAGAATACGGAACTTCTTTGAACCAGAAATTTTCCAGCAATATAAACTTTAATAAATTCTCTGTGTTGTCTCTCTCTCTCTCTCTCTCTCTCTCTCTCTCTCTCTCTCTCTCTCTCTCTCTCTCTCTCTCTCTCTCTCTCTCTCTCTCTCTCTCTCTCTCTCATTTGTTTTCCTTCCTTTCTAGGGAAGATTGATAGGAGGGGATGGTGGTATTCTTTGAATTATCAATTTTTCCTCTATGTCACCTCTCTCTCTCTCTCTCTCTCTCTCTCTCTCTCTCTCTCTCTCTCTCTCTCTCTCTTTCTTTCTTTTTCTCTCACTATCTCTCATACTCAAACCGATGCACTTTTTTCTCTACCTTTTTTTTAATCTATGTCACCTTTCTCTCTCTCTCTCTCTCTCTCTCTCTCTCTCTCTCTCTCTCTCTCTCTCTCTCTCTCTCTCTCTCTCTCTCTCTCTCTCTCTTATACAAACTCATACTTTTTTTCTTCACCTCCAGAGGGAGATTACCTTTAGCATTATTTTTCTCTGCAATGACCCTTTCGGCTTCTGCTTCATTATTCCACTCTCCCACGCAATTTTCACTCTCCATCAACTCTCCCTTTTTATTCCTTCATTTCTCTCCCTTTTTGTGAACTCCTTCTAATAGTCCATAGATCCTTTCTTTTTTTTTCCACAGAATAACTTTAAAAAAAT
>SEYY01019282.1:17500-20000 GCA_009176605.1 Armadillidium nasatum | reverse complement strand
GAAGGTGCAATCAAATTTTTTTTCGTTTTTAATTCGAAAGACTTATGGGTGTGAAAGAGAGTGGGTGTGCGTGAGAATAAATGGGCGTGTGAAGGTGCAGGCAAATTTTTTTTTCGTTTTTAATTCGAAAGACTTGTGGGTGTGTACCCGGGGTTTGTGAGAGTGTGGGCGTGATGGGCGTGTGAATATGCAATCAAATTTTAATTTCGTTTTTAATCCGAAATAATTCTGGGTGTGTACCTGGGGTTTATGAGAGTGTGGGTGTGCGTGAGAATAAATGGGCGTGTGAAGGTGCAGGCAAATTTTTTTTTTCGTTTTTAATTCGAAAGACTTGTGGGTGTTGTACCTGGGGTTTGTGAGGGTATGGGCGTGATGGGCTTGTGAATGTGCAGACAAATTTTATTTTCGTTTTTAATTAAGAGTAGGGTCAAGAGTGTGGGGCAATTTAAAAGGCAGGTAGTGGTGCAATCATATGAGAGTGTGGTTCCCTAAGTACCTAAAAATAAAGCAGCGTGGTAATGTAGTACTGTATTAGTGCGTGTGAGTGGTTATTTAGTCATGTTGTCTAGGATTGGTGTGGGTGAGTGAGTGTGTAGCAATTTAATCATGTTGTCTTGGATTGGTGTGAGCGAGTGTGTGTGTATGGCTATTTGATCATGTGGTTTTGAATTGGTGTGAGAGAGTGGTATGTGGCTATTTAGTCATGTGGTTTTGTGTTGGTGTGGGCGAGTGGTGTGTGGTCATGTGGTCTTGGATTGGTGTGGGTGAGTGGGTGTGTGGCTATTTGATCATGTGGTTTTGAATTGGTGTGTGGGCGAGTGGTGTGTGACTCTTTAGTCATGTGGTTTTGTGCTGGTGTGAGTAATTGGGTGTGTGGTTATTTGATCATGTGGTTTTGTATTGGTGTGGGCGAGTGGTATGTGGTCATGTGGTCACGAGTTCCTGGATTGGTGTGAGTGAGTGGGTGTTTAGCTATGTGATCTTGTACTGGTGTGGGAGAATGGGTGTGTAGGTATATGATTATTTGATCAAGTGGGTGTGGATACCTGTGCTTGTGTAATTTCAAAAGATATGCGACGGTATATATATTGACTGTGCGCGATTGTGTGCATGCATTTGTGTGTGTGTGTGTGTGTGTGTGTGTGTGTGTGTGTGTGTGTGCGAGTGTGTAAGAATGAACCGTTAGGTGTTCGCTTTAAACTTTTAATATATTTTATTGAAAAAGTCAAACTTATTATATATATATATATATATATATATATATATATATATATATATATATATATATATATATATATATATATATATATATATATATATATATATATATATATATATATATATATATATAAGTTGAGAAAAGCTTCTCTCCTAGTGAAGCTTAATCTAATTAGAAAGGTTAAAGACAATACTAAGGGTTTCCACATACTCATTTAATACACTGTGAACTTTTCACACCGTATCTCGGTCCGTCTTCAGCACAAACTAAATTTTACAAATTTCTATTTTAAAATACAATCAAAATATAAATTCATTAACTATATATAAGATATTTAAAATAATAATAATTGCAACAAAATAATAAAAAAATAAAGTAATAATATTAATACTGAAATAAAATAAATTTAAAAAAAGGCTTAATTATTTTGGAAAAAAGGACTTCATTAATGGGTGAAAAGAACAGTAGTAAAAATTTGATCATTTAAGGATTGGCAATGAGTTTCTATATATAAAACTTCGAAATTTTACGATCAAGAAGGGCAGATACATGTTGAAGAATAGAGAAAATAGAAGAAGAAAAAAGATGGGCATCTCCATGGTCTTTTATGGTAGAGTGTACAGGAGAGCAAAGAGGAAGATCTGTTCTAAAGGAAACTCCTTTATGCTTTTCAATCCTCATATTTTTTTTTTTTTTTATAAAAAAAAGTTCACACCTCACGGGCATTGCCCTATTCGAGGAGAGGAACTTTTCTAGGTAGTATATACCTAGGATCCCGAAGTGGGATCGAACCAGGCGCCCTCAAGCACGTGAGTTACTCACCCTACCGTAGACCAGTTTGTCCTACATACGCCGCATTACAGCTGGCACACTTACATAAATAAATTAATGAGGTATCTGAGAAGCATTGGGTAAGATCCCTTGTGTCTGTAGAAGCTTTAAATTGAGAGTGAGTTATAATTTATAAGAATGAACTGGCATTGCGGGAATATAGCTTCAATTATAATAAGAATATTTCTATTAAGTTGAGATGTAAGTGACCCTATATACGAAAGTTTTAGGAATATTTATTGTTTAGGTACAGGAGGAAAATGAAGAGTGGGTCTGAAGATATTAGTGAGAAATTTCGTTAATACTTTTTTTCCACTTGGAACTTTGGGAATAAATTAAAATGGAAAAGTATTTTAATATATTCCATCTCGTATGGAATATAATATATATATATATATATATATATATATATATATATATATATAATATATATATATATATATATATATA
>SEYY01019282.1:7500-12500 GCA_009176605.1 Armadillidium nasatum | reverse complement strand
TTATTATTGCAATCATCATTATTCTTTGATTTCATTATTTTAATATTTTAGTAATATTATTATTATTCTTGTTATTATTATTATTACTGCTCTTAGTTATTGTTATTTTTATTATTAGTTATTGTTACTATCATTATTATTATTTTTTTTGTTATAATTGGTATTATTATTTTTTTACGATTTTTATTTTTTATTTTATTTTTTTTATTTATTTTATTTTTTATTATTATTGTTATTAAATTATATAATTTTTTATAGCTATGTATCTATATATAAACTAAATAGATGTGATAATTTTATATGTATATTTCGTGTATAAAAAGATATTTACCTTTGTATGTGAATTTAAAATGTTTGAAACAAAATTTGGGCTCATAGAACGAATTCGCCCCCCCCACCCACCAGAAACCCTTTTCAGTTAAAAAGAAAGAAAAAAATGTTAAAAATATATATTTGTATTCTTATTTTGTAAACTACTGTAAACTTTTTCCTTTTACTTGAATAAAAGTTTTTTTTAATAAAAGGTTTTTTATTATTATATTATTTATTAATTATTATTATTATTAGTAGTAGTAGTAGTAGAGTAGTAGTAGTAATATTACTTTTGAAATCAGATCACGAATTCGACCCCCAGAAGCCTTTTTTAGTTTTGTATCAATACTTATTAGGTATACGATGAATTGTTTATTTGAATTTTGTTAATCAAAAATCAATAAAGATTAAAGTTCAAATATTTATCACTATTTCTGATAATTCTTATCATGACTTGACATTTCTTGTTAGTATTATTATTATTATTATTATTATTATTATTATTATTATTATTATATTATTATTATTTATTATTATTATTATTCTTATATTATTATTATTATTATTATTATTATTATTATTATTATTAACTTCATATTTCAAATTTAAATTTTTAAGGTACAAATCAGTGATATACACATCTTTAATGCTCCGTTAATTTTAATTATCACAGAATACAATACCATCAACTTTATTATTATTATAATTATTATTATTATCATCACTATTATATATGTATGTGAGTGTATGTGTGTTTCTGTGTGTGTGTGTAATAAGACTACGATGCATATCAATACGTAGCAAATAATTTGAAGCAAATCCTAGGGATAAACATTAGGGGCTTATTTGGAAGTGGCGTTTCTCGCCAAATTTATATCGCCATAGTCTATGTCTCAGTCCAAGGCCTATCTAGTCTTTTAAGACTAAGTACTTAAGACGACATTTTAGGAGATTATTATTATTATTATTATTATTATTATTATTATTATTATTATTATTATTATTATTATTATTATTATTATTATTATTATTATTATTATTATTATTATTATTGTTGTTGTTGTTGTTGTTGTTGTTATTATTATTATTATTATTCGATTTTTTTTTTTTTTTTACAGTTTTTTTTCCTTATTTATTATTATTATTATTATTATTATTATTATTATTATTATTATTATTATTATTATTATTATCATTATTAAGTTGAATTAGAGTGTCATGCCGTTTCCATGGAAACCGCGACGCAAGAAAACCGATTTCAAATTCTTGGCAAGAAACACAAATGTAAATTCTTATAAATTGACGTGTCCTACGTTGTGAGGTATTAACAAATATTACACACACACACAATATAATATATATATATATATATATATATATATATATATATATATATATATATATATATATATATATATATATATATATATATATATAAAATGATGTGTGTGTGTGTTTGTGTTGTTTCCCCCTAAGTGCCTACCATTATCACGTGATCGTTTTCTCTGTATTTGAGAAGGTCTTCATTTGGGAAAATTTTTTCTAAACCCTAAAGGAAACCCTTAAGCTTTTAATGTTTCCCATTTTCAAAACTTTTTTCCCATATATATATATATATATATATATATATATATATATATATATATATATATATATATATATATATATATATATATATATATATATATATATATATATATATATATATATATATATATATATATATATGGTCAGACTTCGGTTTGAACCACTTATATTTCAAAAACTACTGAACGTGAGTAAAAAAGGATTATATTTTTGGAATCCTTGTCGAAATTTAGGTAAGAAAAACGTAAAATAATTTGAAATAAATTAAAAAAAAAAAAAAATTTTTACGATATTTGAGGAAAAATCTGTCCTTATTATTTTTATTATTAGTAAGGTTTTTTTTTTTTAACGAACTCCTTTCGACTTATTTAACCTGACGACCGAAGATTGCCGTTGGATTGTGACCTAACCGATAACCGATAGCTGGTATGTTGCCGTACGGTCGTAGCCTACTGCCATATTACATATATATATATATATATATATATATATATACTATATATATGGTATATTATATATATATATATATATATATATATATATATATATACTATATATATTACATATTTATATATATATATATATATATATATATATATATATATATATATATATATATATATATATATATATATATATATATATATATATATATATATATATATATATATATATATATATATATTACATTTTGTTACAATTTTCTACGCATTCGCGAAATTTATGCAACTTCAAATTCTCGGAATTTAACTCATAAAAAGACGTTGCCAGACGTGCGCTACCAAACGTACGATGTCGTCCATGTTAACTAAACACTATAAATTTCGTTGTTATTAAAATAAATATAATTTTTTTTTATTCCCAATTTTTCCGTATCAAATTTCTTCAAGGATTCTAAAATTATAATCCTTTTTTTCGTAAGTTCAGTAGTTTTTGAAATATGTAAGTGGTTCAAACCGAATTCTGGCCTCTATATAATATATATATATATATATATATATATATATATATATATATATATATATATATATATATATATATATATATATATATATATATATATATATATATATATATATATATATATAGGGTAATACGTAAGATTTGAAGCTCTTGACTGCAATGGTAATAAAAGAATATTAGGTAGGATAAAAAGAGGTAAAGGAAAATAGCTTTTAATTTACATGGTTTTAAGATTCAATTTAGATTCTTAACATTGTTTTGAAGGTGAATCACAACTCTCGTAAAGTGACGATTTTGTCCTCAATTTACGGCCTCTCACTTCGCCCTATTAAGATTTTACTCTCTCTCTCCGCCCTATTAGGTTTCTACTCTCTCTCTCTCTCTCTCTCTCTCTCTCTCTCTCTCTTTCTCTTTGCCCTATTAAAATTTTACTTTTAATTCTCTCTATCTCTCTCTCTTCGTCTTATTAATTTTTACTCCTAACTCTCTCCCTCTCACTGTATCTTTATCTCTCTCTCTCACTTCTATTCTATTTCTCTAATTTCCCTTCATCTCACTTCGCCCCTTATTAATCTTCTCACTTACTCTACTTATCTATTTATTTTATCTTTAATTTCTAACTTTTATCTCCTTCCTTTCCCTCTTTTGCTAACTTTATTTTCCTCTGTCTCACTCTCTCATCCTCTCTCTCTCACTCTTTATCTTTCTATTTATCTATCTATCTATCTACCTACCTATCTCTCTCTCTCTCCCTCTCTTACTCTCACTTTTCCCTCTCTCCATCAAACTTTACAATTCCGCTCTTCCCTTCACGTTCTCAGTACTCCTCCTCAGTAATCTGCTTTATTGCTTCGTTCCACTCTGTCACCCCTTCCCTTTGACCTTCCTCAGCACGCACACACACACACACATTAATATTTAATAAATATCAGCATAATAATTAAGATATATCATGTGGTACCCGTTTGTTGGATTTCAGAATCTCTAATACCCGGATGTCTCAACCAAATTCAGACTATTACCGGATGTGGGACTCGTGATCTATCAAACATTCATGATATCACCCAAATGTGAAATATCAGATGTCTGTATAGAAAAAGATGTGAGGTCGGATATCAGGTTTCTTTTACCGGATGTTACATATGATATATCTGTTGAAAAGGATGTGAACAAAGATGTCGGATTTCTATATTAATTTTTGTGCGGATGTAATACAGGAAAGTATATTTCATGAGGATGTGGATAAGGATATCATACCTATATACATTTGACGTCGTAGTCATACGGATAGCGTGTTGGTCTTGTATGCAGTAGGTCCGGGGTTCGATCCCCAAGGAGGAACTGTATTGACTGGCATTATATAGATGTTAAGTCCTTTTTTATATATATATATATATTTTTTTTTTACCGCTGACAGGGCCATAGAAATTTCCTGGGAGCAATTATAACAAAAATAATAATAATGATACGTGCGGATGGTAAAAAGATGCTAAATTATGCAGACATTGCCGATAAAAAAAAATGCCTATTCAAGCGAATGACGCCAAAATGTCTACACAGATTCGGATAAGAATGAATATTTGCGTGAATGCATGTAAGAATGCCTATTTATGAAGATGCGGAAAAATGCAATATATCCGGATAAGTATTAATATTTATGAAAATTATGTAAAAAATGCCTATCTATGCTGATGCGGATAGGAATGCCTACCTATGCGGATGCCGGTTGGAATGTCTATTTTCACAGATGCGGATAGGAATGCCTATTTATGCTGATGCATGTAAGAATTCCTGTTTATACAGATTCAGATAGAAATGCCTATGTATGTGAATGCCTGTAAGGATGCCTTTTTATGCAGATGTGGAATAGTAATGCCTATTTATGTGGATGCCAGTTGGGATACCTATTTACACAGAGGAGAATAGTAATATCTATTCATGCGAATGCCAATAAGGATGCCTATTTACTGAGATGCAGATAGAAGGCCTATTTATATTAATGCCGGTAAATTTGTTTACTTAAACATGTTGATAAATATGCTTATTCATACTGATGCCGGTAAAGATGCTTATTTAAATAGAAGCGAATGGGAATGTCTATTCATACGGATGTTGGTAAAGATACCTATTCATACTAT
>SEYY01019281.1:52500-57500 GCA_009176605.1 Armadillidium nasatum | reverse complement strand
AGAAGATTTGGGTTTTGACATTAAAGTTGCCGAAATAAGTTAAGAAAAACTAGCATTTATAAGCTAATACTAGTTTTTCTTAACTTATTTCGTCAACTTTAATGTCAAAACCTAAATCTTCTACTTTAGTCATCTTTTCTGTTTTATGTAAGAATGCCTATTGGTCTTTCTTTTTATTTATAAGTTATTAATAAAATTACAAACAAACGATATGTTGAAATATCTCCGTGGTTTTTCTTATATATATATATATATATATATATATATATATATATATATATATATATATATATATATATATATATATATATATATATATATATATATATATATATATATATATATATATATATATATCATTGAAAGGGAAGTCTTTTAAGCAAGATAGATTATTAAAAGGAAGCACAAGATTACTTTAGAACTATGTCTCCATTTGCCATAAGGAGAGGGTCCAATCTTAAAAAAAAATTTATTATTGAAACGTATGAGCTGAAAATTTCAGTGTATGTGCATTTTTCCCTGAAGTTCTTTCTACGTTCATTTCTGATGTTTTTCTGAGATTCTAGAGGTTTGTAAAGTCATTTGGGCCCAAAGTTCAAAAAAAAAATGAATAGCGGGGTCAAACTACTGGTCCACATGAGCTGAAAATTCAACTAAATAATCTTATCCCCAATTACTTGCATTAGTGGAAACAGATTTTTAATATCACGTCTAGAAAAAAAAATATAGGTACTTGAATTTTTTCTTGAAAAAAAAAAAATTTCGAAAAATCTACCCTTCCATAGGAAAAAATTATTTTAAAAAAACGCTACCTACGAATTTTTTGATATTGTTTAGAAGGAGGGACAGGAGCTACAGCTTTTATTTAGTACATTATTAAATGGTTTTTGTTTGAAGTGAGATATAGCCTCTCAAACTTTGGGAATATTTGAAATTTCGTCAAAAATGAATCAATTTTGAGAGGCTGTATCTCAAAACCAACGAAGAGCATTGAATAAAGTATAAAGAGGAATTTGAAGCCCCATCCATCCTCTATACACCCACCAAATGTATATATATATATATATATATATATATATATATATATATATATATATATATATATATATATATATATATATATATATGTATATATAAACTACCCTTCCAGAGAAAAAAATTATTTATAAAAAAATAATATATATATATATATATATATATATATATATATATATATATATATATATATATATATATATATATATATATATATATATATATATATATATATATATATATATATATATATATATATATAATAATAATGTTAATAAAAATTATTCAAAAATGTTAGTAAATATTATTAAGGAAAGAATTTTTTAAATGGATAAGCAGATTAAATAAAATATAATTACATTAAAAAATTAATAAACAAAAACTATTCATCTTCAAAAAAAAATTAATTTAAATTAAAAAAAAATTTTTATTTTTATTTATATTTTATTATTTAAATATATATATATATATTATATATATATATATATAATATATATATATATATATATATATATATATATATATATATATATATATATATATATATATATATATATATATATATATATATATATATATATATATATATATATATATATATATATATATATATATATATATATATATATATATATATATATATATATATATATATATATATATATATATATATATATATATATATATATATATATATATATATATATATATATATATATATATATATATATATATATATATATATATATATATATATATATATATATAAAGGAGTAAACATGTTTTGCAATTTGAAAATATTAATGGTAAATGAAAAATATAACATTTAATTGGTAATTATTTCCGTTTCCTTTTTATAAGAATAATTAATTTAAAATAAAAAATAAATATTAAAAAAAGAAAGAAAAAAAATTTAGAAAATACTTAAATTTAATAAGAAAAAGTAGGAAAATATCTTTGATGTATATTTTTGATATGAGAGCAATATCTTGCCTTGAACATTAAATTTAAAAAAAAAAAAAAATCAACTATTTTTTATACAAATTAATTTTATTTTTAGCGTCATAAAAAAAAATATGCTTCAATATTGAAAATAAAAATTAATCAAAAATGTTAGTAAATATTATTAACGAAATTTTTTTTTTAAATGAATAAGCAAATGAAATAAAATTTAATTACATTAAAAAATTAATAAACAAACGCTGTTTATCATCAATCCCACTCACGGGTCTGGGAGTACTAGGAGGAAGGGAACCGCCTTTAAACATATGTTAGTGTGTCAAGAATTTGCATAGAGTAAGCACAGATGTTAGAGGCAAAGTATAATAGCACCAATATTTAAAAAAAATTAATTATTAATAATTAAAAAAAATAATTAATTTAATAATTATTTATTATAGTTAGGCATTAATATTACTGTATCATTATAACTAGTAAACACTATCAAAATCAAAGTTATTGGTATTATAAATAATAAAAAAACGCCCATTGCCAAGAGCAGATAATACTGATTTAAAATCTGGCTTTGTATTTAATCCTATCACATCTCATGCTTTTAAATTAGAATTTCTCAGCCGGGGTTCATATGGACCCCCCAGGGAATCACATGAACCCCCTGGGAACCACATGGACCCACAGGAGACTACATAAACCCCTAGTCCCCCAGTGGACTACAGAAGCTTTGAGGAAGTCCTCAAGGAAAAAAACTTTATTATTTAAGTTAGAAATATTACATATGAGACTATGAGAGTCTACATACGTAAAGTTAGGAGTCAGGAGGTTCCCAAGGGGATCCAAATACGTAAGGTTAGGACTCAGGGGGTCCAGAAGCAAAATAAGGTTGGGAACCCCTGTTTTAGATACATATATTTAGATACATTTAGATACACTTATTTAATATTTCAAGGGTCTTTTATAACGTTTCAATCAAACTTAAATATTTATGATGAATAGAGAGTTTATGTAATTTTAAAATTAAAGACAACTTAACAATCTATTTATTTACTTTAAATTTCATGGGAAATGAAAGACTTCATAATTTTTATATTCAAGGTTTCAAATTGTTTAAAATGAACTTTATCAATTTAGGAAAGAAGCAGAATACATCGTTGGCACATAGTAATAATCACAATTCTTGCAATATATCACTTTCTCTTTTAAGTGGACCCTGCCATCGAAAATTTTTTTTGTTTCAATCGACTCCAAAAACGAATGTTTTAAAGAGTAATCCTTCCTTCATCTGTCGTGAAACGATGGGTAACTTCGAAGGTTTCGTTTTTTTTTAATACGGGGTTGAATCCCCCCCTGTATTTTAATGACTTTTTTCACTAAATCCATGATAAAATACACAATTTTTAATTTTTAAATTTTTTTTTTTTGCTAAAAATTTGGAAACATATGTAGCTTTCAAAAGAATGCCCAATGAAGCTGATACGGTGTGGTTTAGGTAGTTTGGTATGAGCGTAAACTCGTTTGAAATCTTGAAAAAAAATTTATTAAAAAAATAGTGATCAATGGCTCTTTGTTTTTAAAAGTATCCGCATTTCAAACCTAAATTCAACTACCTGATTATCTTCCTCACACTGTATCTCGTTTACCCAGAAAGTTTGAAAAACTTCCAAGGCTTCGTTTATTTTTGGCAAATTTTTTTCTGAAAAAAGTGAGATTCGGAGAAATTCGCCAAAAACAATATTTATAAGTACGTTCCTTGTTTGATTTTTAATATCTCAGTAACCACTTGGAGTTGAAAGAAACTAATTACATATTTGGAATCGGCATATCATTATCTATAAAAATATACCAATTTTTTTTAAAAAATTACAAAAAAAAAAAAAAATTCCTTTTTTTGTAGTTGCCATATATCACCAATTTCATGGTCATTCGACAAGCGTCACTTCAAAATTCTTTTTCTCAAGATTCGCTTAGAATTAGAAAAAACTACATACAGATTTGGAATCAGCATAGATTTTACTATAAAATCACTGAAAAAAATAAATATCTATATTTCCCCCCAAATTCGGGGTCTATTCGGAGAAATTCGCCTAAAAATATTTATAAAGTACTTTCCTTGTTTGATTGGTAATATCTCAGTAACCATTTGGAGTTGAAAGAAACTAATTACATATTTGGAATCGGCATATTATTATCTATAAAAATATACCAATTTTTTTTAAAAAATTAAAAAACAAAATTCCTTTTTTTGTAGTTGCCATATATCACCAATTTCAAGATCATTCGACAAGTGTCACTTCAAAATTCTTTTTCTCAGGATTCGCTTAGAATTAGAAAAAACTACATACAGATTTGGAATCAGCATAGATTTTACTATAAAATCGCTGAAAAAAATAAATAAAAATATTTCCCCCCAAATTCGCGGTCTTTCTATTGTGGGGTCCCTCTTGAGATTTTTTGAGTAGTCATATCTCAGTAACCATTTGGAATTGAAAAAACTAATTACATATTTGGAATCAGGAGAAAATTTGCTATAAGAATAAGAAAAAATTACAGAACTATGGAAAAAAAAAATTTTTATATATAGGATCTTTTTTTCAAGGTCATTCTACAAGGGGTACAAGGGTTATTTTAAAAGTATTTTTCTCAGGAACCGCTTGGAATTTTGAGAAACTGATTACAGATTTGGAATCGCATAGATTCTACTATAAAACTGATGAAAAAAATAAAGTACCCCTTCCCCCATCAAAAAGAGGAACCCCCACTGACAGGTTCCTTAAATGTGACTTGCGGTGTATTATCCAGAAGTAGTTTAAGATTGTTTTATTCTTTTTATCTTTCTATAATCCTAAGTGAGCTTCTATGTGAAATTTGGCGAAATATCTTTTTTCTTGTTCATTCCTAATTGCTCCAAGGTGCTTAGGAAAATATATTATATTCAAATCAAGTAGCTTAAGAGATATGTTGCAAATATTTTAATATGTTTGTAAAGTTCTCAAAAATTTTGAAAAGTT
>SEYY01019281.1:40000-45000 GCA_009176605.1 Armadillidium nasatum | reverse complement strand
TTTTATATAAAGATTGCATCTCATTGACATTACCCTATTGGAGGAGAGAAAAGTTTTTAGGTACTATATACCTTCGAACCATGGCTCTCAAGCACGTGAGACAGTCACTCTACCGTTTGTTCTATGGTAGACGGCATAGTAACTAGTATAGTACATGTAAAAAGAGCATATCAAATTGGAGGTCATAGAACTGGGTAGAAAATGGTTGAAATTATCTTGAAATATTAGTAGCACAAATCCTCTTTAAAGGCGGATGTGTACCACTCAATGGTTCAAAGAGTAGTGTCCATTATAATGTCAGTAATATAAGGAGAGTGACGCAATAGTTTCATGGTCAGAAAGAGACTGAAGGCAATTAGTGAAAGCAAAGATTTTATCACAAAGTTCTGCTTTAGTTGCAGTAAAGACAGCAGAGATATGACATCTGCAGGAACAGAAAGATGAAAGGATAAGAAAAAAACTTTGACATTTTTAGAAAAGTGATAGAAGAGCTTGAAGAAAAGGAACCATAAGATTATTGTATTTTAAAATGAGGAAAATGTTTTTAGTGTAAAGGAGAAAAAGATTGTGCACAATTCCTTGATAAAATATAAATAAAATAAATTTTTGGTGAATGAAGATAACGGTAATTTGTGAAGGCAGAGTCACTATTATGTGCTTTTCCCATTCTGTGGGACTAATCCCGAAACAGTAGTCATTTCATAGGAAGTTGACGAAGTACGATAGTAGTCAGTCTAGTTATCATACTGAAATACCAAACACCATTTCTCATTCGAAGAATTGATCAAAGTTTTATCAATGACTAGAAGATACAAAGTGGAAATAAAGAGGCATGATTATGTGATTGGAGGAGCACAGGGGAAGAAAGAGTTTTTAAGGTATAAGGTGAGAAGGTTGGAAGAAAAATTATGGATAATGGAAAGAAACTTTTTGGCAAGCGTGAAAGTTTTAATGTAAACTTTAAGCAATTGGTTCGAGTGTTCTTACCACGAAGTTATATACCGACACTGCAAAAATTGTCCCAACGATTTGTTAGGACAATTTTTGCCAAAAGCTTCAAGCATTCAAAAACCAATTTCAGAAAATTTTCATAAGAGATTTCTATGACTGGTAAAGAGTATTTAAGATAATTGATATTTTGAATTTATAGATCAGAGTTGGTTCTAGTGTGAACAAAAAACATTAACCCCTTCTGATGATTTTAAGAAATCAAACATCATTTCAAATATCTATATAAAAATAAGACAAAATCATAAATTATAATAACATAATAGTCAATGTAAAATCTTATTATACTAAGATAAAAGCTTACCTTTCATTGGAAAATAGGGGAAATTCTTAAAATATTGAGAATATTATTATAAGGGATAAAAATTCAGAATTTGAATAAAAATACTTTTTAAACAATTTAAAAACTTTAAAATTAAATTTAGTTTCAATATAATAATTAAAAAAAAAATTTTTAATCCCATTATAATACGCAAGATCACAAGTTTGCAACATTCTGCAAATGCTAATTTGCTAAATTGTTAAACTTTTTAGGTTAATAACATTACCTGATCATTTATTTATATTACTATACTGTAATCTTTACTTAAATGTCATTAACAAAAATAATAAAAAGAATTACAAAGACATAAGAAATAAGAATTTAATGTAAATTGTTTATTAAATTGTTTTTAAAACATTAAAGAAAAAATCTTTGTTTTTTAAACAGATATTAGGAGATAGATATATAGATAGATAGATAGATAGATATATAGATAGATAGATAGATAGATAGATAGATAGATAGATAGATAGATAGATAGATAGATAGATAGATAGATAGATAGATAGATAGATAGATAGATAAATAGATAGATAGTTAAGATAAATAAATAGATAGATGGAAAGATAGTTAGAAGAAAGGTAAAAATATTCATTACTTCCCCCGAATCTCATCTGGCTCAAATATATAATTATAAAATTTAAATAGAGATTCTTAACAAAGCTTCATTTACTTTTATAAAATAATTTGCCATTACTTTTATAAAAGTTTAAAAGATATTTCCTCTTTTTATTTCGAAAAATATAATTAACTTTAACAAATTATAATTAAAGTTAATTTCATTTCACTTTGTTACTGAATAAAAAATAAATAAAAATAAAAACATAGTTACGGCATTTTAAGTCATTTTATTTAGATGTAATATAATCCTTATCAATAGCCTTTATTTTTTTTTAATTATTATTATTATTTATTATTTTATCTAAAAATTAAAAAAAAAAAGGTTTCGTATGCTTTTATATTTTGAAATAAAATTTCAAAACAATTTGAATTATATTATTATTATTATTATTATTATTATTATTATTATTATTATTATTATTATTATTATTATTATTATTATTATTATTATTATTATTATTATTATTATTCAATTATAAGAGTGAATGAATTTACATAAACATTTGACAATAAAATAAATTAACATTATAATAATTTTGAAAAAATATTTCAAATAATATTAAATTTAATGAACCTAACATTGAATTTTATGTTAATGTCTGGTGTATAGCTTTTAATGCAAAAAGCCTCTTCAATTTTTAATTTTTGAACTTCATCCGAAGTTTACAGGACTTTGAAATGAATTGATATATTTTGAAGTGTTGTTTTTCCGTATTCTACATTGAAGTGTTCATAAATCTTGCTTGGTTTGAATCTATGTTGGTACAGAGGTCCGATAATCTGTTACTTGTGTATCCAATATACGTCGACGTAGTCAGACACAGATCATTAGAATTGGTACACAACATGACGACTATCAAGACGGGGTGGTAATCTCTTTACTAGAAAAACGGGACGAGAGTTACTTTGATTTATGATACAAACTAACTGTGATATTTTGATTGGTTGTTAGGTTTGATGTGGGGGTTTAATATGCTTTATTAGACACTTATTCTCCTTATCAAAATCAATTGAGTTTGAAATTTTAAAGTAAAATTTTGTACTATTTTCCATATTGTTCTCGATGTTTTTGTTATTTTTATAGAGTTTAGTAAGTAATTCTGTTATAATCAGATTTTATAGATAAAGAGTGATCGTAATTAATTAAATTTTGTCTAATCCTTTTTCTTCATCGAAAGATTTTCAATTAGAGAATAGATTGTAAGCTCAATATAAAATGTCTTGACAATTAACTTTTTTAAATATCAGGGGAATAAAAGTTATAATTAAGATATAATCCATTTTACTATTTTATATCAGTTGATATATTGCCATTATCATTAATTTTGATTTTAATTTTTAATTATTATTACTATCACTTATAGCTAAATAAAAGTTTTTCGATTCTTTTGTGATTATTACTATTATTATTATTTTTATTATCATTATTTTTATTATTATTATTATTATTATTATTATTATTATTATTATTATTATTATTATTATTATTATTATTATTATTATTATTATTATTACATCCAATTTCTAAAAGGGCGTCTCAGGGATCTATTTTGAGCCCATTATTCTTTTGCATTAAAAATAATGACTTCCAAAGCTATCATAATTCGTTGCATTCTCAATACGTTGATGATAACACAATTCTAATAACAGACCGTAATATAGATATCCTAAACACAAAAGTAAATAACGTATTAGAAAATGTTGTAACGTGGGTAGAGGCAAACAGGCTTTCCTTTATCTTACAAAAAACGCAATACCTAATATTGATAAACGTTAAAACTCCTATCAAGCTAAATATCATGGCGAGAGATACAACCAGAAATCGAACGGTATCTGCAAAACTATTAGAAGTTATTTCCGATGAGAAACTTTCCTTCAAAAACCACATAAATAGTCTTATTAGCAAACTTGAATATGCTACCTATTCATTCTTAAAAATAAAAATATTTTTATTCCAAAACATGTACTAAAAAAATCTATATCATAGCTTTCTTTACCCACACCTACTATATAATTTACCGGTACAGGGATGTGGAAATGTGTACCTGCTACAACCCCTAATAATACTGTATAAAAAATAATTCGTTTATTGTCTGGATCATGTAACTACGATGAATATACAAGCCCACTTTTCTAAAAATTATCCGTACTCAAACTACAAGATATGTTCACTCTTACAATGACTACCCAAATTTTTAAATCATACAAGGAATGTCAAATGAATTACTAACAAATTCAATAATGCATAACCAAAATGTAAGAAGAGCAAATTTGCGTAGCACAAACTCACATACATTAAGTAAAACAAAGTACACTACCAAATCTCGAAGAGCTATATCGTACTATGACATTGAAAAATGGAATGAAAAATGGAATGAAGTTTGTTATTTTTTGAATTATGGAGCAGGGAACGTCAGTGTGAACTTGTGTTTAGAGTTTAAATTTTTGTTTACATTTTTCTCGGTACACCAACATTATTAATAACTCCTGTTATGGGAAAGTATTGCTTCATCATAGCATTTGTGCCATCTTTTCCATCTGTATTCTATTAAGAGCATACAAATTTATTCACGTTAAATTCTTTAATCAATGTTAAAAATTAAAAGTATATTTGTTTATGGAAAGTTTAAAATATCAAACTTGGCATCTCAAAATAACAACTCTGTGAAACACTGCTAATGAATGGGCACATGCACTTGTGTACCTTAGCTATAGAGTTAAAATCAAAGGTATTATTAATATTTAATTAGATTTTTCCCAAATTGTGCGCTACAGTTATTATTTTGCATTCGTTCCATATTACCATTTTCATCTCTTAATGAAAAAAAAAAAAAAAACTGAAATGTTCAATTGAAAAATCTCAACGTTACTGATTCCCAAACAAGTCTCGCATTTCTTTTTGCAAATTTGAGAGAAAATTCCTTAGGATTTTATTTTGTAAAACATCATATTTTAATTGATATTAATGAAATTTTTGTGGTGTTAAAATTATTTAAGCGTTTAAAATATTTCTGCTACAGATGTAATACAGAAGCTAATACAATACAGA
>SEYY01019281.1:30000-32500 GCA_009176605.1 Armadillidium nasatum | reverse complement strand
TATATTAATTTTTTAAACCAACTATTTTTAAAACTTGAGCTACTGTAAAGAATCACAATTAAATTTGCACCAATTTTGAGTATTTATTTTGAAACTTTTTTTGCCCCGGGAAAGAGAATAATTGTCATAGAAACTCTTAATTTAGTAAGATTAATTTTATATATTCTTTAGTTTTAAAAATACAATGTCAAATAGTTTTAAAACAATCCTGTTTAAAAGACTATTTCTAATGTTTAATATCACAAAAATAATTTCTCATATTGATTTAAAACTTTATTTAGGAAATAGATCATATACAATGAATGAATAGGTTTTTTTTTATACTTAATCAATGCATTAATTACTA
This sequence comes from Armadillidium nasatum, assembly GCA_009176605.1. Classification (NCBI taxonomy): domain Eukaryota; kingdom Metazoa; phylum Arthropoda; class Malacostraca; order Isopoda; family Armadillidiidae; genus Armadillidium; species Armadillidium nasatum. The sequence goes on along the minus strand of SEYY01019281.1, from coordinate 32,154 downwards.
ACCACATGCAAAGAGTTGAAACAAAATTACTCATTTTGATGAAAACGGGCGGCGGGTGGTAAAAATTTGGAATTTTCCTACGAACCTTTAATAGCATTTAATTTTTCATTACAACTTGAAAAGAAACAAAAGTTTAGAGTGTACGTGTATTTGCATGTGTGTTTGATCAATGGTACAATTTTAATTTGTATGTTAATTTTTATTTTGGAAAGTCCGAAGTGGCAGTTAAGGTTTTCTTGCTTCGACCGTTAGTTATTTCTGTTTGTTGCAACTCAAAAACATTTTAATTAATTTACGAATGCCAAGATTTTTATTAAAATTATATATATATATATTTTTATATATATATCTATATATATATATATATATATATATATATATATATATATATATATATATATATATATATATATATATATATATATATATATATATAATATATATATATATATATATATATATATATATATTATATATATATATATAATATATATATATATATATATATATATATATATATATATATATATGTTATTAAGCCTATCCTATTTCCAGGTCTCTATATAACTTTTGCTCGATTTATTTTATATACAGTATATGCATATTTAAATGAAAATGTTTAAATTTTGAAGAAAACTTGTTACAATATGGTTTTCAGTTCATATATATATATATATATATATATATATATATATATTATATATATATATATATAATATATATATATATATATATATATATATATATATATATATATATATATATTATACCCTTTTAATTACACCTCTGTTTCAAAAATTAAAAATGATTATTATGAATTCCACGGATGTAAATGAATATTAAATTTACCCAAATTTGAAACGGAATTGCCCAAAAAGCCGATATTCCAAAGTTTTAAAAAGAATGAATATTAAATAAAGGAAGAAAGAATATATATATATATATATATATATATATATATATATATATATATATTATATATATATATATATATATATATATATATTTATATATATATATATATATATATATATATATATATATATATATATATATATATATATATATATAAATATATATATATATATATATATATATGATAATAGTTATGAGAATTCAGGCGGTACGCTTATATCTCTTATATCGACAGATTTAAGTCTGTATTTACAGACATGGTCAGAAAATGGATGAATCTGTGTAAAAAAGAAATGGAGTAAAATATCTTTCCAATTATGGCTCAGTATTGAAAGAATTTATTTTCTTCTTATAAATTATAACTTTATTTCGATTTTTTAAACTCTTTTGAGTCTGAAAAATTTTGAAAACTTTAAAAGGAAAGTATAAAGAAAAAAAAGGATTTTTGTTTGTATGGAGAATTTCATATAATTTTTTTTTTTTTTTTTTTTTATCTATAAGCATTTTTCCTACACAGTAAACGTCTTTTTGATTTAGTATAATTATTATTGTTTTGTGATATATACACAAACCATATATATATATATATATATATATATATATATATATATATATATATATATATATATATATATATATATATATATATATATATATATTATCTACCCAAATTTGATATTCTATGCAAAAACCAGTCTACCCACACACCCATGTCACAATACTCTCCTCCAACCTACCCCACAAAGACTAACACAGCCTCCATCGTCCACCGGCGCCTTTTACAAACAGATCCTAAATCACATCCCTCCCCCCAATACCACAACAACCAAACATATACACACTCAACTAACACATTCATAATGATCAACAGACCTCCAAACAACATCCTTAACAGACCCCCCCCCCGAAATAAACCCGACTTCAACAACCTCCCAAGAACTTACAAACCTCACTTGCAAGATTGAGATGCGGGCACCACCCAAACCTACAACATTACAACACGAATTCAAAATAAACCAGGCAGCATCTCCCACCTGTACTAGATGCGGAATGGCCCGGAGACCGTGAAACACTTTCTATTACGCTGTCCTTCCAACTCTCGCCCCCAAAATCTTCTGGGGCATCACTTCTTTGAAGGATCTCTGGACGAGACCGACTGCGGCAGGAAGCTTCATTAGCGAAGTGTGGCCGCCTCAACATGGGGTGGTCAGGGGTGAGAAGGTAAAAAAAAAAAAAAAA
>SEYY01019280.1:0-15856 GCA_009176605.1 Armadillidium nasatum | reverse complement strand
AATCATGTACCTCGGTTATCATCTTAATATGTTACTAATATATTAAATTAGGGAATAAAATAAAATAAACTATTTAAGAAAACAAGCCAAATGGTATGAAGGAAATGGCCTGAAAAGAAATGGAAAAGCAATTTTGTGGATTTCAAAAAATCACTTTTAGTAGAAAGCAACATTTAAATGTTCTGGAAACGTAATTGGCGGGAAGGAACGTTGTAAAATATTACGTATTAAATTAACCAAAAATTACATAATTTAATAAGTAATTAAGTAACGAAATAAATGAACAATTAAGTATGGTAAATTGATCTATGCTTTACGAAGAGTTAACTGTCCTAATTTGACCAAAATCGTATCTGTAGTTACAGATATATAGAATATAAGCCAAAAAATGTAATGAACGATTAATTGGTAATTAATTAATTGAAAATTTGGAAAATCAAGAAAATACAGTTTCGTGGTATTCGAAAGTCTGCAGTCAAAGAAATTTAACATTCAAAAAAATGGAAGCCAAAGGGATTAAGTTACTTTAAAAATCTGGTATCGGTCACTTTTTGCCTATAACGATACCGATACCTGAGAGCTCGATACCGGTACCGATACCGATACTTACCGATTCCGATACTTCCTACTACATATTATATATATATAATATATATATATATATATATATAATATATATATATATATATATATATTAAATATATATATATATATATATATATATATATATATATATATATATATATATTATATAGTATATATATATCTTAAGTGTATATAAATATATTATTTTTACTCTTCTTCTTCTTCTTCTTCTTCTTCTTCTTCTTCTTCTTCTTCTTCTTCTTCTTCTTCTTCTTCTTCTTCTTCTTCTTCTTCTTCTTCTTCTTATTATTATTATTATTATTATTATTATTATTATTATTATTATTATTATTATTATTATTATTATTATTATTATTATTACGTTATTCGTAATTAAAGCAGTAATTATTTTTCCAGCCTTAAGACCTTTAGACAATTTAATTTATTAAACTATACCCTCTATGCCCTCAAGACACCTTACTTTATCATCACAATGTCAGCTATAGTGGCAGTAGTAGTAACAGTATTTATTTAAAAGATCAATGTGATTATCATATCACAATGTCATGCAAATTCTTGTAATCATTATCATTTACACGCACACACACACGCACACACATATACTCACTCATAAGTTCACGATATATATACATTTTCTAATACACCTACCTTTCACACGACTTTCTCTCTCTCTCTCTCTATCAAACATAAACAAACAAAAACATATATCTCACAAGCTCATTTATTCTGCAGGATAAAGTATCTTAGCTACCAATGAAGGCAATTAAGCATAAACCAGAAAACGTCGTACTCAATTAAATTAAAAGACAAATACACATGAATACATTTTAATATACACTGTTTTTCTGTTTCAAAAAAATATAAGTAAAATAAATTTATTTAGAGATGAATAATTAAAAATGCTGATTTCGTTTAACTTTTAAAAGAAATTAAGAAATTTTAAGGACAAAAAAGTTTTTCATTGAATATTTAAAACAAATTTTCCTAATATTACTTAAAAATTTATAAATTAACCTTCAAAAACATTTCATTTATATAAAACAATATATTTTTATATACGTAAAATGTAATATGCTCGTAATGAAACATCGAATTTCCTAAGAAAACACAAATTTAAGCAAATAATAATATAAAAACAATTTCACAATATACTATTGTAACACTCTACTTACTAAATTATTCCACAGACACAAACAGTGCCCAACCGCGCTTAGCTCAAACAGAACACAAACTTACGTTATACAACCAATCATCGGGGGATTATTATCACAAAGCATTATGGGATGCAAACCCCCGAACCACTTTACGAAAGCAATTCTCGGTTATATAATGTCATTTACATATATATCCCATTAATATTAAATTCATTTTGATATGCCAGGTAAATATTTGCTAACATTTCAACCTTTGTCTTGACATTGATAGAGGAAAACACACACCCGTCCTGATAAAGACCGTTGTTCTTACCATTACACATCATAACCCAACTCTGTCATTTGCATATATATATTCACTTATCTTGACCCTTTTCAAATTTCCAGGTAAATAATCTCCATGCCTTTTTACCTTTTTCTTGAAAGTGCTAAATGAAAACATACACCTGCCATTGTCAAGATTCTACATCCCTAACATTGCGCCTCTTCTCAAGAACCTATTATTATTATTATTATTATTATTATTATTATTATTATTATTATTATTATTATTATTATTATTATTATTATTATTATTATTATTATTATTAATTTTCAAACCCATGGACTTCATACATCGAGTTCATTACATCGAGACATATCAAGAGTCGAAACACTTGGCATCAGAAGTTATCAAATTTCTTCAATCTTTGTATGTTAAATTTTCTTTATCCTGTTTCCTCTGCCTATTCCGTTGACTCATCCTGATAAAAACTGTGTTCTCTCCAGTATTCATTATAACACACCCCTCATTTCCATATACATTCCATTTATCAAGTCTTCTTTTACTTTACAGGTATATATTTGAATACCTTTTCACCTTTCTCTTGATTCTGACAAATAGAAACATATACCCTTAGTGTTCAAAACCAGTATCCCTACCATCTCACCTCTTCAAGCAATCTTCATTATTATTATTATTATTATTATTATTATTATTATTATTATTATTATTATTATTATTATTATTATTATTTTTAATTTTCGTCTTCATTGACTTAAAAATTAGTGATCATTACATTCCAACCATATCAAGAGCCGACATGCTTAACACCAAAAAATAGCTATGTACATCTTTCTTCCTACGGTAAGTCCTTTCAACCAATATTTCCTTTGCGTGTTCCTTTTGGGGTCTCAATAATGGATTAAAAGGAAAACAAGTTATCACCAAGCCTAGAATATATAATCAATGTAGCTCATTTAGCCAATATACAGCTCTCTCTCTTTTAGTTATTGCTATAAAAACCCAAAATGCATAATAGTAAAAATCCATCCCATTCATGAAATTTCTTGTGGAGAATAAATACATGAAAGGTTTAAATACTTTTATTTGCTTTCCATGATATTTCCCTGTTGTTTTAAGAAATTTAAGTATCCATGGGTATATATATATATATACTATATTATATATATATATATATATATATTATATTATATATATATATATATATATATATATATATATTATATATATATATATATATATATATATATATATATATATATATATATATATATATATATATATATATATATATATATAATATTATATATATATATATATATATAAAGAGGAAATTATGATTGAGATGTGTCCTAGGGACATATTTAAGAGGCATCACCTTATGCTCATCAGTCAACGGTATCTACCAATACAACTTTAACATTGCATCGCATGTTTAAGTTATATATCAATAATCTAAACACCCATACTTAGGTTTCTATCCATATCAAACATAGGAATTCTCAAATTTCACTAATCTACTTGACATATATGCTACATTATCAGTATTGAAGCGAAACAAAGTAATTACTTATATATTCACTTGAGAGTGACACCAACATTAAATACCATTACAATACGTAAAAACTTTATTTTAGCATTTCGCCTATTTTCCCAACTTTCGGTATCTATCCTTTTCTCTGTGGCCTTCTCTCTGATTTCCTTTCTGGTCGTTCTATAGCAGCTGTTGTAGACGGCCACCGTTCATCCTGTAAATCTATTAATAGTGGAGTTCCTCAAGGATCTGTCTTTTCCCCAACACGTTTTCTGTTTTTTCATTAATGACCTCCTATCTGCTACTTCATCTTCTATCCACTCCTATGCCGATGACTCCACCCTGCATTATTCTTTTCAATTTGAAAGGTGTCCCTCCCAACAGCAATTAATAGATGCAAGGAGGGTAGCCTTGGAGCAACTGACCTCTGATCTTTCTCGTATTTCAAATTGAGAAGAGAAAACATGGTCGTTTTCAATGCCTCAAAAACTCAATTTCTCCATCTTTCTACTCGACACAATCTTCCACACAACTATGATATCTTATTCGAAAACACACAACTCAAACCGTCATCTCTCCTTAATATTCTCGATGTTTCTTTTCATAGTGATCTTTCTTGGAAAGATCACATTATTTCTCTCTCTAAACAAGCTTCAAGGAGGTTAGGTGTTCTGAGGCGCATTCAGAATTTCTTCACTCCACCCTAGTTGCTTGCCCTTTATTGGGGTGTTGTTCGCCCCTGTATTGAGTATGCGTCACACATCTGGGGTGCTTCCACTCATACAACTCTCCTTGAGAGGGTGGAGTTTTGGGTTTTTCATCTTATCAACTTTTCTGCTCTCACTAATTCCCTCCAGTCTCTTTCTACCAGTCGAACTGTTGCGTCACTCTCTCTATACTATCGCTATTCACAATGAACACTGCTCTTCTGAACTCTCCCGTCGCATACCTCCTCCATTGGGAAGGGCTCGTGCTGCACGCCTTTCCACACACTCTCATCCTTTCTCTGTCCAACTCTCCGACCCCAGACTTAACCGCTATGCTCAGTCTTACATGTACTCTATTGGTAAAGTCTGGAGCACACTCCCTTCATCTATTTTTCCAACTTCCTACGACTTACACACCTTCAAATACCGTGTAACGGGACTTGTCGGCCTTTTAAATTGACCCGATTTCTGGATTGTTCATTAACTCTGGTGGTAACTTGGTAAGCCTTTGGCCTTTGCCCACCAGAGTTAATATATAAAAAAAATCACAAAAGCAATCTCCAAGGGCTTCTCCCGACCACGCTTGAGCGTGAGGCAGCATAACCCGTTCTCGGTCCCCCCTTTTCCCTCGCAAACTAAACAGATAGGTCGATAATTAAAGTCTGCTAACCCTCTCCCAGATCAAATAGGTTAAACATCGAAATTTAAAGTTTGCTATAGGGGAATCGAACACGGGTCCTATACCACAAAAGCATAGACGTTTACCACTAAGCTACTGGCGGTTCAAAGAGGAATCCAAAGAGAAGGCTTATGAATAATAATTCACAAGAACAACCCTCAAGGACTTCTCCCGATCGTGCCTGAGCTTGAGGCAACATGACCCGTGCTCGGCCCCTTCTTTTCTCTCGCAAACTAAATAGATAGGTCAATAATTAACTTCGATGTTAAACGTATTTGATCTGAGAGAGGGTTAGCATACATTAATTACTGACCTATCTGTTTAGTTTGCGAGGGAAAAGAGGGGCGGGTAGAGCCGGGGTAGTGTTGCCTCACGCTCAAGCTTGATCGAGAGAAATACTTGGAGGTTGTTCTTGTGAATTTTTATTCATAAGCCACCTCTTTGGATTCCTCTTTTGAACCGTCAATAGCGTAGTAGTAAAAATCTATGCTTTTGTAGTATAGGGCCCTGGTTCGATTCCCCTATAGAAAACTTTAAACTTCTATGTAATATAATATATATATATATATATATATATATATATAAATATATATATATATATATATATATAATATATATATATATATATATATATATATATATATATATATATATATATATATATATATATATATATATATACTATTTAGTATTTTTGAGTTTTAGTCACTCACTTTATATCTATTATTTGTTTGTTGAACCCTAGGTTGGCCAATGCATTTGAGAGATTACACTTTATTTAAAAACACCAAATCATGACATAATGCAGTATAAAATACATAATGATAAAAAACAAGCTTTCGCTCCGCTTTGGAGCCTCTTTCAGGTAGAACTGTATTTAAAATTTTGAAAATTTTGTATTTTAACCGATACCAATTTTTTTTTTTACTGAACTCATGAAAGTTGAAACAAGATTGAAAATATTCAATGATCATAAATTTTAGGTTTTCTGCAATCTGTAATCCACCTAGTTATTTTGTAGTTCTACCTGAAAGAGGCTCCAAAGCGGAGCGAAAGCTTGTTTTTTATCATTATGTATTTTATACTGCATTATGTCATGATTTGGTGTTTTTAAATAAAGTGTAATCTCTCAAATGCATTGGCCAACCTAGGGTTCAACAACAATAATATATATATATATATATATATATATATATATATATATATATATATATATATATATATATATATATATATATATATATATATATATATATATATATATATATATATATATATATATATATTTTAGGGATGGAGCTGTATCAAAATTTTAACTGATACCAATAATTTTAAATCACCCGATACAGATACCCACTCCTTTAAATTTTCCGATGTAGAGTACCGATACCAATTTTTTTACTGAACTCATGAAAGTTGAAGCAAGATTGAAAATATTCAATGATCATAAAATTTAGGTTTTCTGCGATCTGTAATACACCTAATTATTTTGTAGCCACATTACAAAAAAAAAACTATTGATAAGAGATATAGGGTTGGTGCCCCCAAGACTTTGCATCCGACTTGCCAAAGTGCATGGTTTATTTTCTTCATTAATTTTTGCAACATTTGTTGTCCTCAATAAAATTTCCATTATATTGAACAACCACCTCTCTTCTTTTAGACCGAACCTTTATACTTGACAAAAACTCAGGTGCTCGAGCTTTCTGAGAGCAAACAATTTTCTGTTTCCTCTCAACTCTCTTTATCTTCAATTTTCAGCCAAATGAAGTTATGCACATGTGCGCTACGATTTTGTTTATTCTCGTGTCTCTAGTCTGGAATCTTCTGAATTTTCCACCTTGAGGCTAAAGCTCTCTTGCCATTCTACTTCAAAATTCATTTGTTCTGTATTTTTATCTCTTAATTTACAGACTATCCTAAATTCTTTGACTATGTAAACACCAAAACAAAGAATTCACTCTTCTCCTTCTCAGAAATTATCATATCAGGTGATTTTAATGCTCACCGCAGCCAATCACTTTCTTCTAGTTTTTATGATACAGCAGGTGAACGTGCCTTTCAATTCTCCATCCAAAACGACCTTGAGTAATGGGTGCAGCTCCCTACTAGTATCCCTAATCGTCTTGGAGATAAACCTAACATTCTAAACTTTTTTTAAATTTCTAATCTTTTTCTTTATACTGTCAAACTGTATCTTTCTCTGGGTTCTTCCGATCGTTTCTTATTTCTGTATCCTCTTTTATCTTTTCAAGTCTTCCGAAAGAAAGACTCCCGCGTATTTCCAGGAAACGTTTGTGAAATTTTGGTGACCAAGCTGGTCGTACTTCTTTGATTTCCTAAGGAATGTTTATCGTTCTTATACTTATGCAGAGCGCGTTAAGAGGGCGATTCACTGTGGCATGGAGATTGCATTCTAATAGTCTATACCTTCTACTAAATCTTAAAATCTTGGCTTAACTCTGCTCATTCTCGTGCTATTTGCCTCAGGGATGCTGCCTTCAGGAATTACCGTTGTTTTCAAACTTCAGAAAACCGTGCAATTTATATTTCATCCCAAAATCGTGCAAAATCTGTTCTTGTTCTTTGTAACACCAAAAACTCATTTCCCAATACAAAATGCAATAATATTTCTGAAAAAAAAATTCAGAAAATTACAGATTTTGTATAATAAAAGTTTAAAAAGTACAAAAAATTTTGTTTTTTTTTTCTGGTTCACAATAGTGATTCAACAGGTTTACCTAGGTAAGATCCTAAGGTATAGTTTGAAAAAAAATGTAAGATATAAAATTATCAACATAACCTGTATTTATACATATCATTGTCATTTTATTGCTGTGTATCAAACTTGCATCATTTAGCTACATTATTTCAAAAATATTATTTTGTTTATATTTTCAGTCAATATGACTAAAGATCAGCTTCAGCAATATGGTAGTACTTCAGGATAGGCTCGAAATAGCTAAATGTAACATCTGCAGTCAGAAAAGTAGAAGAGGACCTCCGGGTGCCCCAATTAAAAAATTTTTCAACCAAATCTTTATGGAGGCATCTAAAATCAAAACACAAAGATGAACTTTCACTAGCAGAAAAGGACCGGTCAAAAAAAATAAAAATAAAAAAAAAAAAAAAAAACAAAAGGAAAAGAAAATATTGAAAAAACAAGGAAAAAATCTTAATTTTCTTATATTTTGTTAGAAATTTTTTTATTATTATTTGACTGATTGAGCTGAAATTTTCAGGGTATATGCATTTTTTCTCGAAGTTCTAAGTTGATTTCGAGCGTTTTTCTGAGTCTATAACGGTTTGAAAGTTATTTGGACCCAAAGTTGAAAAAAATGAATAGCGGGGTCAAACCACTGGTCCACATGAGCTGAAAATTTAAATGAATAACTTTAGCCCTAATTTCTTGCATTAGTGGGAACAGGTTTTTTGATATAACGTCTAGAAAAAAGTTATAAGCAAAAAAAAAAAAACATTGCAAAAATCGTACCCTTCTGGAGAAAAAAATTATTTAAAAAAAACTCTGTTTGCTAATTTTTTTTAATTTTTAGATATTGTTTTGAGGAGGGACAGGGTTATAACTTATTCAGTGTATTATTAAATACTATTTGTTTGAAGCGAGATATAGTCTCTCAAACTTTAAGAATTTTTGAAATTTTTTAAAAAATGGACCTTTTTTAAGAGGTTATATCTCGAGACCAACTAATCGCATCGAATAAAGTATAGAGAGGAATTTGGAGCCCCATCCATCCTCTATATACCCACTAATAGTAAGATATTTTATAATTATAGTAAAAAAAACATTTTTTTTTGTCCGAAAAGGTATTTAAAAAAAAAATTTTTTTGTTCGAATTTTTTTCTATAACTCTGGGAACAAAAGATTGGTAAAAGCTTTTGTAGCCAATTGAAATCTAAATATAGAGTCCAAATTTCAGGTTATTCCAAAAAGTGATTTGGCCCGAGCATTTATTTGAAAAAGGGTCAAATTTCCAAAAGATACTTTTTAACAGTTATAGACTCAGAAAAACGTTAGAAATGGACTTTTTTTCACCTAGAAAAAAGCTATATACTCTGTAAATTTCAGGAGAATCGGCTGAAAATTAAAAAAAATATGAAATTGGACTGTCCCCTTATTAAGTATAATTTGCCATTTTAACACCGGCAAGCAAACCCCGGTTTTCCTGAAATTAGCCGGGGCTGGGGCTGGGGCCGGGACTGAGGTTAGCTGGGGCAGGGGCCGGGACCGGGGCCCCGGTCGGTCCATAAACACCAGTATGGCTTTCGGGAAAAAAGTTCTATTGGTGATTTTTTTTCTTTTCTCTCTCGATTCTTGGTCCTCTCTCTTCGGCATTTCAGAAAATATTTTGGTGTCTCGCTGGACATATCGAAAACCTCTGATAAAGTGTTGCACAAATCTTTGATTTTTAAACTTCCCTCTTTTGAAAAATATTTTCTCTGATCTTCTTTCCGGTCGTTCTATAGCAGCTATTGTAGACAACCACAGTTCTTCCATTAAATTGAGTAACTGACTTCTTATCTGTCTCGTATTTCAATCTGGTGCAGAGAATATAAGGTTGTTTTCAGTGTCTCAAAAATTTAGTTCCTCCATCTCTCTACTCGACATAACCTTCCACACAACTATGATATCTTCGAAAACACACAACTTAAACCTTCGTTGGTCGTGTTTCATAATTTTCTCTTTCTAAACAAGCTTTCAAGAGGTTGGGAGTTCTGAGGTGTCTGCATAATTTTTACACAAAATCCGAGTTGCTTGTTCTTTATAGGGGTGTTGTTCGCCCCTTTATGAAATATACGCCACACATCTGGGATGGTCCACTTATACAGCTTTCCTTGAAAAGGTGAAGTCTAGGGATTTTCGTATTAACTTACGCCCTCACTAATTATCTCTAGTCTCTTTCTGCCAGTCGAATTGTTGTGTCATTCTCTATATATTTTCTTTATTACAACGACACTGCTCTTCTGAATTCTCTTGTCTCAAACCTCCTCCACTGAGAAGGGTTCGAGCTAAACGCTTTTCTTCACAGTCTCCATCTTTCTCTGTCCAACTCTCTAACAACTGACGTAACATTTATGCTCAATTTTACATGTATTTAACTGGTAAAATCTGGAACACACTCCCTTTATCTATTTTCCCAATTTCCTTTGATTGAGCACTTTCAAAAGCTTTGTATCGAGGCACGTCGGCTAGTAACTGGCTATGATTCTGATTTCTCTTCAACTCTGGTGGAATTTGATCAGGTTTCCAATATTTCCCCAACTGTTATGGAATTTGGAAAGGTTCTGGCCTTTGTTCACCAGAGAATATATATATATATATATATATATATATATATATATATATATATATATATATATATATATATATATATATATATATATATATATATATATATATATATATAAAGGGGTTAAAGAGGAGATGGACATGTAACTGGCTTACGACGATGATCTGGCTTGTTGGAGCGAGGATGGACAAAACCTGAGACAGGTGGTGGTTTGTTAGAGGAAAAGTTGAAAGAAGCGGGAATGAGAATGAATGCCTGAAAGCCAAAAATTATAATCGTAAGTATAAAGGGATAGGAAAAATTAAACATGGTGGTAGAGTGGGAGAACATTGAAAATGTGGACTGGTACAAGTATCTAAGAGGAGTGTGTACTAGAGAGGGAGGAAGCGCTAGAGTGATTACAGGTAGGAGTGCTCAGCATAAAAAGGAGACGGGAGCCTTGTACACCATCATAAGAAATCAACCAATCAATATGTCAGTTAAAAGGAGCGGAGACTTGGAGCATCATAAGGAAAGAAGAGGGGAGATACAAGCAGCAGAGATGAAGGTGTTGAGAGCTATGGAGGAGAAATCCAGAAGAGATAGAATAGGAAATAATACGGTGAGAGAGAGAGTGTGGGAGTGAGGCCCGCCATTCATAGGGTGGATGCCGCTAGGCTGAGATTGTGGGGACATCCAGAAAGGATATCCATAAATAAGATGGCAAAGAGGAGACTGAGATAAATGTCGGAGGTGGTCAGGCGGAGGGAGAGACATAGGAAGAGGTGGAGGGATTCGGTGGAGGACTCTCTGAAAAGACATGGGCTCCCTTAGAAGCAGATATTGATGGATGGACTGGTGCCCCAGTACAGAGGCCAATGGAGGAAGATTCTGGCCCAACTAACAGACTGAAAAAGGCCTTAATGGAGGATATATATATATATATATATATATATATATATATATATATATATATATATATATATATATATATATATATATATATATATATATATATATATATATATATATAATATATATATCGACGACAAGACTAGCAACTTGGCCCAATAATTTCTTACAGCTTGTAACAACTCCAGGACCATCATGGGAAAGTACACTCCTAGAAGCATGATCTTTTGAAGAGCTCTTTGAGAAAGTCTTTAGAGGTTAGATGGAGAAGGTGCTCCTCCCACAGAAAGAGTGAAAAATCCTCCAGAGAGATTATATATATATATATATATATATATATATATATATATATATATATATATATATATATATATATATATATATATATATATATATATATATATATATATATATATATATATATATATATATATATATATATATATAAAATTTTTTTTTGAAGAACAAAATTTAAATATCTGGTATCGGTATCGGTCATTTTTTGCTGATATACCGATAAAAAATATACCAATACCGATGCTTCACTCCATCCTAATATATATATATATATATATATATATATATATATATATATATATATATATATATATATATATATATATATATATATATATATATATATATATATATATATATATATATATATTGCGGATGCGGATATCGAATTTTGGAGAAGTGCGGATGCGGATGTTGAATTTTCGAATGCGGATGCGGATGCTGATGTGAATGTTAATTTTGATGCTGCATGCGAATGCGTATGCCATCACTAATATATAATTATATAATATATATATATATATATATATATATATATATATATATATATATATATATATATATATATAATATATATATATATATATATATATATATATATATATATATATATATATATATATATCTCACTATCAACTTTCCCACTTACGTGGGGTGATACCCGCCATATTTCCTTTACAAACATACCCATTCTTGCTTTTCAACCCCTTTCAAAACCGCCCTTCATATCATTCTGTCCTGCGCAAGTCTTCTATCCTCTTTTAAACTCAAATTCCTTCCACCCAAAATCTCTCACACTCCATCCATCCATCTCCACTTTGACCTTCCCTTCTCCCTACCCCTATCTACCTCGAATCTAAGTACCTTGCACACCATTCTGTCCTCATTCATTCTAAACATATGTATAAACCATTTTAGCACACCCTCCTCCTCTCTATCTGCTATACCCCTCTTCCATTTACACATCTCCCTTATTTTTTCATTTCTAATCCTATCAATCCTTCTTAATTTACATATCGCTCTCAAACTTTTCATCTCAAAGACATTCGAACGTTTCCTCTCCCGAACCATTCTTCACACCCAAACAATAAAGAAGGTAAACTCATACATTAAAACATTCTTATCTTTATTCTTTCGAAATTTTTCCTTTCTTCCATACTTCTCTTAGGGCCCGCAACACTTTCATTCCCTCTACCACTAAATTCTTTATTTCTTTTTCCGTCCTACCCTTATCTTCCACTAACATTACTAGATATTTGAATTCATCCAACTCCTCAAGTTTCCATCCCACCACTTCTACACTCCCCCATTCCTCCCTCCACATCTCCTCATTACCACCTCCAATCCTCAACACTTTGCTCTTCGCTGGAATGACTTCCAATCCCATGTTGGTACATTTCCCCTCAAACTCTCTCACAAGTATTCTCAACATTTCTCCAGATTCTGCCACCAACACCGCTTCATCTGTAAATAGTAAAATATTCACATCCCATTCACTCTCCATATTTCTCAACCTAATACCATTCCCTTCTCTCTCAATTTCTCTAACTACACCATCCATCAATAGTTTAAATAACATTGCGACATTACACACCCCTATCTCAATCCCACTCCTATGCTAAACCAATCCGATAGTTCCCTCTTCACCCACTCTTGATGCACAATTCGCATATATATATATATATATATATATATATATATATATATATATATATATATATATATATATATATATATATATATATATATATATATATATATATATATATATATATATATATATATATATATATATTATATATATATATATATATATATATATATATATATATATATATATATATATATATATATATATATATATATATATATATATATATATATATATATATATATATATATATAAAGTTGAGTTAGCTTCTTTCCTTAATCTAATTAGTCAGATTAATACCAAGCGTTTCCACATAATTATTTAATACAACGTGAACGTTTAATACCGTATTTCCGCCTTCATCCTTAATAAGATGAAAAGCTCTAAACTCCACCTTTTCGAGAAGAGCTCAATGTGTGGATCACCACAGATGCGTGATGTGATTCCTGTACATGGGGCCATGGGCGAAAAACACTCATATAAAGAGCAAGCAACTGGGGTCTTGTGAAGAAATTCTGAAGGCGCCTCAAAACACCAAACCTGTTAGAAGCTTGTTTAGGAAGAGAAGGAATGTAATCTTTCCAAGAAAGATCACAGAAAAAGAAACACCAAGAATATTAAGGACAGATGAAGGTTTGAGTTGCATGTTTTTGAAGAAGATATTATAGTTGTGTGGGAGATTGTGTCGAGCAGAGAGATGGAGAAATTGAGTTTTTGTGGCGTTGAAAAAAAAAAGTTTTCTCTGCTCCATTTTGAAATGCGAGATAGCCCAGGGGTCACTTGCCCCAAAGCTACCTCCCTTGCCTCTATTAAATGCTGTTGGGAGGGATGCCTTTCAAAGTAAAAAGAGTAATAAAATGTGGGGTCATTGGAATAGGAGTGGATTGGAAATGAAATGAGAGAGAGAAGGTTATTAATAAAAAGCAGGAAAAGTGTTAGGGATAGAAAAGTTTGGAAATCAAAGCTTTGCGACAGACTATCGAAAACTTTCGATGTGTCCTGCGCGACCGCAACAGATGAGCATCACCGAAATGATGAAGAGCGAAGGAACAAGAGTCAGAGAGAAGGGAAAGACGATCACCAGTAGAGCGTTTCTTACAAAAGCCATCCTGGCGATCAAAGGTAAGATTAGGAGAATTGAGATGTTTCCAAATCTTCCTGTTAAGGATAGATTCGAAATCTTTAGAAAGATCGGAGGGTAAAGAAATGAGACGGTAGTTAGAGGTTTAAAAGGGTCACTCTTTTTCGGCACATAGTGAATGAGCGCACGTTTCCAGTAAGAAGGGAAGGTTGAAGTAGAAAGACATAGACGAAAATGTTTACTAAGGATGGGTGGAAGCTCTGAAGCATAAGTTTTGAGTACCACAGGAAGGATACCATCAGGACCGTATGCCTTTCTAGAGTTAAACTTTGAGGGAACAGAAAAGACGTTCTTATTATATATATATATATATATATATATATATATATATATATATATATATATTATATATATATATATATATATATATATATATATATATATATATATATATATATATATATATATATATATATATATATATATATATATATATATATATATATATATATATATATATATATATATATATATATATATATATACTATATATATATATATATATATATATATATATATAATATATATATATATATATAAATATATATATATATATATATATATATATATATATATATATATATATATATATATATATATATATATATATATATATATATATATATATATATATATATATATATATATATTTGGCTCGTTCCTTTTCGCCTTTCACCTTCTCAGGGGGTCTCTAGTGTACCTCCGCCCTACTCTGGAGTGTCTATGCTCCAACAACCTCTCCACCCTAATTCTTCACACGTTCCCACATTTTACAAGCTCTTACTCTTACATTACCTTTATAAAACAAATCAAAATGGCGAAACCCACAGCTGCCTCGGAGATGCTGCGAGGGGCAGCATCCAAAGAATGTCCCTCATCCACCCCTCACCTCATCACCATTTGGGAGCTGGTGGCCTCCGATGATGGGGATGGTGCCGCCACGACCCGGCATCCGGCTTGCCCCGGTGAGCGTCTTCTTTTTCATTAATTTTTGAAACATTCGTAGTTTTTTCTCTCATTTCCCCTTTTCGAACACCATCTCTCTTCTTCTAAACATCATCTCTTGTTTCTAATCGAAACTCAGGTGCTTGAGTGTGCTGACAGCAAACCTTATTCTGTTACATCCTACTGTCTCTACCCTCAATTTTCAGCCAAAGGCGGTTGTTGCGCATATGTGCGCAACGATGTTAATTGCTCTCGTGTCTCTAATTTGGAGTCTCCTGAATTTTCTACCTTATGGCTTAAGCTCTCTTGCAATTCTACTACTAAATTTATTTGTTCTGTTTATTTATCTCCAAATTCTACTGACTATAAAAAATTCTGGGACTATTTAGACTCCAAAATAGAGCACATTCCATCTTCTTCTCCTTTCTTCTAACTCATCATTTTAGGTGATTTCAATGTTCACCACCGACATTGAGCAGTTAGACAACTAACTACCCGTATCCCTGACCGTCTCTGTGATGAACTTAACATAGCTGATATTTTCCTTACTTCTTATCCTTCTCCTTATACTGTTAAACACTTTCCTCCTCTTGTGCTTCCAAGCTTGTACCCTGTCTTGGTAAACTAGTTCCTCTTTGCTTTTCTACTTTGACCTTCCT
>SEYY01019279.1:35000-45000 GCA_009176605.1 Armadillidium nasatum | reverse complement strand
AAAATTAAAAATATTTAAGAATATATCCCAAAGGATAAATCGCAACGATAAATAGTTGCCGGCAGGTTTACGACTTGCAGGAGTAGTCGTCCTAGGAGAGGAATCCCCCTTCATTCCACACCCTCAACCAGGAACTCCTCTCTCACGCCATAAAACCATCCTTACTTTCCTATCCTTTCACCTCATGCTCTATGAGCTTTCAAGAAAGCACGTGAGCGGTGGTGATAACTGTAGCATTATAATATATATATATATAATATATATATAATATAAATTATATATATATATATATATATATATATATATATATATATATATATATAATATATATATATATATATATATAATATATATTATATATATTATATATAAAATATATATATATATATATATATATAATATATATATTATATATATATATATATATATAATATATATATATTTATTATAATATATATTATAATTATATATATATATATAATATATATATATAAATATATTATATATATATATATATATTAATATATATATATATATATATATATAGTTAATATTATAAATATATATATTTGATTGAATAAAAATATATATATATATATATACGAAATATATAGCAGCGCCTTATAAGGGAATTAATGAAAAGGAATATTACCTCTATAAGAGCTCATAGAGCATAGCATGGACCATGTTGATAATGCAATAAGAACACTTCACATATATTTATATTTTATACATTGTTTATATTTAAATATATATTTAAATATATATAATATTTAATTAATATATATTTGAAATATATATAATATATATTATTATATTATTATATATTATAATT
Source organism: Armadillidium nasatum (assembly GCA_009176605.1). Classification (NCBI taxonomy): domain Eukaryota; kingdom Metazoa; phylum Arthropoda; class Malacostraca; order Isopoda; family Armadillidiidae; genus Armadillidium; species Armadillidium nasatum. The sequence continues at coordinate 44,165 of SEYY01019279.1, read as the reverse complement.
ATTTAAAATATATATATATTATTATTATTATTATTGTTATTAAATTATTATTTATTATATTTTCTTACATATTATATTATTTTATTGATTATATTATAATATAATATAATATATATAATAAAAAAAAAAAAAATATATAATATATTATATTATTATATAATATAATTATATATTACAGAATTTATTATATTATTTTATATTGTTATTAAACTATATTAAGTTGAAAAGGACAAGTTTCTATTATAATTTTACATTTTCTTTTTTGATATTTGAAAACTTATGGATTATTACAAAGAAATCAAAGGAGATTAAGAGTTACAGATGCGAAATAAAGGAGTGAGCGATTCAGGAAGTTGAGGAGAGAGAAGAGAGAGAAGATACCTTATTATATTAATTTGAACTTCATACATTGTTCGAGTCCAATTGAGCTCTTATTTTTGAAGATTAAACATATTTTTTATTAATATACATTCAACTAAAATGAGTTTTTTTAGAACATATAATTATTGAATAGGGTGTATATTTATATAATATAAATAGAGCCATATATGCTCATTATTAAGTAAAATACTTCACATGATTTTCTATAATACTTAAAATATTGATTTAATTACTTAATGTTATTTAATGGTATTATATATATTAATTATATATTATTATATATTATATATATTATTATTATTATTATTATTATATTATATTAATTTATATTATTATTATTATATTATTTATTATTTTATTATTATTATTATTATTATTATTATTATTATTATTATTATTATTATATTATTTTATTATTATTATTATTGGTATTATTAATTATTTATTATTAATTATTAATTATCATTATTATTATATTATTATTAATTATATTATTATTATTATGTATTATATATTATTATATAAGATATATATATATATATTATATATATATATATATATATATATATATATATATATATATATATCAACCTTGAGACATTAAGGGCAGAGGGCTACACCAAATTCAAGAAAGTATAATCCAGATCGTATTGAAAAGTCGACATGATCTGATACACGGTTTGTGAGAGTGTGTATCAGTTACTGGAAGTCAAAGGAATTATGAATAATATAACAAAAGAGAAATGTGTTATTCGTTTCACCAATAAAACAAATAAAACAATGTCAATTTCAAGGTCATTGTGAAGAAAAGAGAAGGATTAGACTAATTAATACATCCTCAAATGAGTAAATATGTGACTGGAAGTTTTTAGAAGACTTGCGTTCATTCGTCATTGTGATAACGAAAGAATATGTAGAAAGACGCAAGAACTTGGAGTCAAGATATAAGCTACTGGTAAAAGTCGAAAGGAATAGACGAGTTGGTGATATAAAAATATTAAATCAATTGAGTTAAAGCTTTATAATTGGAAGCACCTCACCTATAATGATAATCAAATACAAGGTGAACAACTCCCATATACAAGAATAGAACTTGAGCGGTGTAAAGATAAGTAGTTGTGTGGGAGGTTATGTCCAGAAGAGAGGTAAGGGATTTAAGTTATTGATGTATCTAAAATAAAATAAAATAAAAAAAAAATGTATTTCCAATTCCAATTAGAAATACGGCAAAGTCAGAGGTCAGGTCAGCTGCTCTATGGTCATTCTCCTAACATCAGCCATTTCCTTTGCAGGATACTTTCCAAAAAGGAAAAAGAATTAAAGGATGGATTCATCGATATAAATGGAAAGGTAATGAAGGTGATTGAAATAAGGTATAATATATATATATATATATATATATATAATATATATATATATATATATATTATATATATAATATATATATATATATATATAATATATATTATATATATATATATATATATATATATATATATATATATATATATTATATATTATATATATATATATATATATATATATATATATTTTATAATATGATCTCCTACCGGTGGGCAAAGGTTCAGAGTATATCCTATATCTACAAATTACCACCGGTGAGTTAGGAAAGATTATCTAATTAAAGTTAAACAAATAGGAAATTCTGGTGAACCCATTGGAAGTGATACAGAAGTTGAATTAATAATCCTAGAATACACATGGCAATGAATAATTTGCAAAGACTATTCAAAAGTCAATAAGTGAAAGATGTAGGGAATAAAATCAGTATAATAAAATAGGAAATAATAATGGATAGAAGGAGATAATAATAATAATATAAGTTGAATATCCAGACTTTAAATCATCAAAGAAAGTAAGTATATATATGTCAATAAGAATTATAGCATATAAGACGTGAGTATATTTTAAATTAGTCTTTGTTATCCATTGTGTTCGAAAATGTAGATAATTTTGGGAACAAAGATAAAGAGGATGAAAGAAGTGAAGGGGATGAAGTGGATAAATCTTTTGATATAATAATATTAATAATATATTTACCTTATTTTATTATTATTTAGAAATAAATTGATAGTAATTATTAAGGATTAGTGCGTCGCACGAGCTCAATAATATTATCTCAATAGGGATAGTTATGCGATAACTCTTGAAGAGTAATAAATAATTTTCAATGAATAAATAATTAATAAGAGCAGTGTCTGTTGTATATCGTGAATATAATGATTAAAAAGATGAGAGTGATCAAGCAATACAATATTCTCTATGGTGCAGTCAAGATTAGAGAAATAGTAAAGAAATGAGGATAGGTCATATGAGTAAAAGAGAAGCCCAAGAGAGATGTATAAGACTCGAGAATGAAAAACGAAAAAAAATGCCTATAAACATTAACACATTTTTCATACTTAGAGAGCCGTGTGCCTTGGAGCCCAAATAGGGAAACCGCGAAACCACAGAGAAATGAATAGGGCAGAAAAGCAGGACGATTGAAACTAACACAATAATAACAGAGTCCCGCGCTTCAGAACAATTAAACATTCCAACACATAATTGTTAGTAGCATGTGGAGTCGAGATGAATAGTGGTGTGATAGTTGCGTGTGGGAAGTAATTCTGAAGGCTCCCAGTGAAAGTCATTGCCCATGTGTAGCTTTGCTTGTAGTGAGAATACTGTGGTTTGTTTAGGTCAGGAAAGAGAAGTAATGTGAATCTTCCAAGAAAGATCACGAGAAAAATGAAAGCACCAAAGAGAATGAGTCAATAAGTATTACAGTTATGAGAAAGAACAGTGCCACGACAGCGTTAGAAGGTTGTCTAGTTAGTTATATCAGACAAAGTCCTATATATTTCATCAATTAGAATTGATAGGGACATCCCTATGAATAGAACACTCCACGTTAGTGCCGGAGAACATGAAGGTAACATTTTGGTATGTTTGTGTAGACTCCAACAAGGCATACCTGGACAACCTACTATACCCCTGTCTGTTATTATCTCTCGATGCACCCAACTCTGTCGTACAAAATAATATTGTGACACCACGAAAAGCTGGTGCATCTAAGAATGATATAGGTGGCTCGCAAAAGGTACTATTACCCTGTGTCTCATGAGTCATTAAACTCAACTATTACGCTCGCCATCCGATTAAATTTTAGAAATGAATATAGGGTAACGAGATTATATTTCTAAAACTAAGTGATGATGAGAGATAAATTATAATGAAATGAAGGTTATGGATGATTAATGATATAATAATAATTCCAAAATAATAATAATAGAGCAATAATGTAGTTATGTGAAATAGGAGATATGAAAAATAAGAATTATTATAGAGCCTAATATGTTAGTAAGATATATTAATAGGTCAAATTAAATGTGATATATAAATAAGTTATAAGGTAAAATAAAGATAAGTGATTGAGGATGTACCAATTAGGATACAGTAACAATGTAAATTAAGATAAACAATACCAAATATAATAAATGTGAAGTAGATTTAAAATTCAGTTAAGAAACGGTGGCTCGATATCAAGTAAAAGCGATAATATACATAAATACATTGACTTAATAAATAAAGTAAATAACGACCAGATGAATAGAGATAAGAAAATAATTAGATATATGAGAGATAAAGTAGAATTTTTAGTAATTACACTAAAAGCAAGTGAAATAAGTATTTGATAAAAATTCTCAAATAAGTGCTCCATATAGTCTGATAGTCCAAGATACGTACTCTATTGATTCGAATAAATGGACTTATTCTGAATATATAATCGTATACCAATACTACAACAAACATTAACATAATTCCTTTAAAAGATACTCATAACACTAATATAATATGCGCGAGAGGTTAGACTAGAATGAGACAAGAGTCATGTGTGTTAGTTAAAGTTTGAGAAAGATAATCCTGTTATATCATCAGCTTAGAGACTGTTTATCTTTTATTTCTGATATAGCCTATACTTTGGAACTGATTATCTAATAATTGAATTTAAGATTTATGAAGTTTATTACTTAATGAATTGTCTACTCCCCTAAAAAACTCTATTTAACAAGCTAGACACTAAATGGATAGGTAGATTACTCGGCAAAATTACTATTTAGTGAGGAGGGAAGAGCACACGTCTCGTCCAAAATTTAAAGTAGAATACACAATAGATAAACTAGATGCTATAAGACAAGATAAAAGATTGCCGGTCTGCAGACTAGGGATTTATAGTGGAAGCCGAGAAGTACTCCTCACACCTATTATTTGACAGAACAGCAGCTATCCAAAATAATACTGGGATGTTTTCTGTCGGACTGAACAATACTCCGATTCTAGCTCCAAGAGAAAGAGAGCAGCAGGTGCGTTGAAATAGGTAATTGTTGCAAGTAGTAGGATCGGTATATGATGAACGAATAAATGAGCTTTTAACCGATTAATAAAGAGGAGGAGTGTATGCACCCAATGCCGAGAAGACATCATAGTCTCTAAGAGAATTACAAATCCAGGAGGGATTATTACATACATTAGTCTCAGTGAGCTCCGTTCTACCGCCTTCCCTTTAAAGTATCTTAAGTCGTCCGTAGGTGAGCAGCAGAAATACATGACAGTGTTGCTTTTAGTAAGACAAATTTTACTGAATTATAGACTCTATAATTTGAAGTATAGAGTGGTGAGACTTGCATTGAGGAGGAAGTTAAAGTTCTTAGGAATCGAGATACAATAATAAAGATGTTCTGATTAGAGGTCTCATAAATATGTGAGGATCTCTGATGCATTAAATGGAGTTTCAAGCTTATAGTAAGAAAGAGCTCACTTACTCTTTCAAGATAATGATGCTCTCTACGTCTAATCTGCGGAATTCGCGTATTAAGGAGGAAGAGAAGAAGCAAGAATATCGTTACCGTACGTTGATCATTCTCTCTTGCGAACGAATATACCATGCAAAAACATGGCTTAAAGTATGATAAGAATGAGGGAGCGCAGGAATAGCGGAAATAACCTTTGCTCAATCCTATTCTCTAAACTCGTTGCAAGAAAATCAAGCTACGTGAGTGGACGAACTACGCAAATGGACTTAGCATATTATTGCACCATTAGATCCTCTCACAGAGTACTATGACAAAAGAGCAAAGAGCGTGAAAGTTTCTGGAGTTTTATAGCAATAGAATCCTAACTCGAGGGTAGGATCCATCCTGAAAACGGAAGAGGACATTCCCCGCTGCGTCGGTAAAGTTCGAACAGGGTCTCACGCAACCAAGCAGAGTCTAAAACTCCCTCAGAGCGATTAGTTTACCCAATATCTAATGTGCTATTATAGGAAGAAGAAAGTACCCTATATAAGAAAAATGTAAACGGTACCTCGACATATTTTCCCAGATGAAGAATCAGCGCTCGGACTTGGATGAGATTATGTTCAGTCCTTCTCCCATGCATCACAGTACTCCTCTGGTAGTGACCCCTACCCATCGGAGAAGTCAATTCAGTCCCACTGGAAAAATCTCATAAGTCACGACCGCATAATATGGTTCATCCCTGTCGGTATCTCTCGTATTAGTTGTCTTACTAAATTACTGTAGCTTTTGTCCTTTCAAAAGAAGGGGTGTCATATTACTATAATTTATTAGTTGGTAATGAATTTGATATATTGAAAGATATTAGTTAATTAGTATGATTTATACATAATTGGATTTTTAAATGTAAATGTTTGACTCGGTTAATGGAACCCAGAGGAGGAATTATCAATTAAGAAGTTATCATTATATATAACTAGTGTGTTTATTTTAAGTTATGTAGTAGATATTAAGGTTATATTAGAAGTATTATTAAGAATAAATTATGGTTCTTCTTTAGAATGTACTGGGTTCATCAGTTCCATATGAATTTATTCGAATCCATATGGGATATCGTATGTAGGTTAGCTCCTGCCGGTATACCTATATCTGGATTTCTCAATGTTCTGGCTTTATGTTTGTGCTCTAGCTCGTAAATTGGAGAGCTAACAGTATGTACATTCAGTAAATTGTATTATGACAGAGCTTATGTGTAAGCCCGTAATGCCAATTTGGCATGGGAATTGGTTATAAAACAAAATTTGAGTGTGCAATTGGCAATTCGGAAAAATTCACTCATCCCACAAGATATGATAGAATGTTCAGAGAAAGAAAGGAGTTAGACGCGAGATTCTTGATCCGCATACGTGAATAAGTTATGGCAGGATTCTCATACACCAAGAGAGGTCGGAATTAGTCTCGCCCAAGGATAGATTTAGGATAGGTCAGTTAGACCAATTTAGAGTGACGCACCTCAAAGATGAAACATATACGAAGATGATATTTAAGAAGTCGTATAGTTAAAAATGAGGTAAATGACTAATTGTCATGGCAGTATTAGTATTTCCTTTATAGCCAATATATGATTGGAATATTTTTCCATTTCGCGATAGAGCGCTCTACCAAAGTATTAGACATCTAATTGAGTGTATAATCTCTTATATCGACATTTGCGATAATTTATCACGTGTTTATAGCTACATGCTAATATATAGATAAACATATATGATTAAATAATAATAATATAAATTAATAAAATATAATTATATCAAATAAACTCATAATTATAAATATAATAATAATTAATAAATATAAATAATAATAAAATTATATAATAATAATATATATATTAAAAAAAAAAAAAAAAAAAAAAAAAAAAAAATAAATGAAAATAAATAAATTATTATCCGATATAATTAAATAATGACATCAATTTTAGATACAACAAATCGAAAATTAATAAGGAAGGCATATAATTAAATTGCACTATAATGTGTGTGAACTAGTATGTGATGCTCGTTAGTTGCGGTACGTGCTCTTCTGTTGTATGGATCTGGCCGTGCGTGCGTGCATGAATAGAGTGGTGGTGTGTCGTGCAAAGGTGTGATATGATAATAGCTGTGGGTTTATATCGTTTCGCATATTTTGCGTGATATATAAACATGCTTTGGTCAGAACAAGAAACTGATTCTTTCTGTGTATTCTAGCTATTTGCTCTGTCACACTTCGAAAAATCAAGAGATAAATATTATTATTAGACAAGTAGAGAATTAGTTTCATAATTACCCATTACTCTCCGCCATTAAACATTTCATTTCAGATCTGCATGTTGAGCAGCAGCTTTAGTACTGTGTCCTCTGACATAAGTATATGGATAAGTAAGAAATTAGAAATGTTGTACTATTAAACTCCTCAGAATTTGATGTATATGATTCCTCTGCATAAAATTCTTTACATGTCTGAGCATTATAACCAATACTTGCTAACAACGATCTCTTATTCCCTCTACTATCAGACTCAGATTAACTATACTCGACCTCCTTCATCTAGAGCGAACTCACAAAAAGACATTATCAAGAGACCACACTGTTATTTTTATGTGTAATTCATTCTGACAAACCGTTACCAGTTGCGATTGGCAATTGGACCACTTATCTGGCTCTCGATCGATTTCAAACCTTATCTTTTAATAAATCTACCTGTGACCATTTAGTTTCAACCGGAAAATATTTGTATCTTTAATATTTGTATGAATTAATAATTTTTTTGACGCTATTTAATAAATCTGCCTCTTCGTGTGCTAGTATATTCTTATTTCTTGTCTTCTTCTATCGAAATCTCATCTATTTATTAATTAAATTATATAATTTTATTATATGATAATTATTATTTCAGAGTGATAAAATTATATTATTTTTTTGCTCTCAATATTATAGATATAATTATATGATAATCTATCTGTACTATCTTCATTCTCATTCGATTGTATATACCTTAGTATGATATGTTCGTATGTGTTTCTAACCTAGACTTTCTCCATTTATTTATTATTAATCAATCTAGATTAATGTATTTATCTCTTTATATTAATCATGTAGTTAATAAAATCTGGTTAATTATATATATTTAAATACATCTATATTAATGATTTAATTTAATAGGTATTATTAGCATAACAAATGTAGGTGGTAATATACTCAGAGTTTCTTTTGTTCTTTTCCGATGATAAAAAAAAGTGGTCTATACGATCGCTCGATAAAGTTTTTGCGGGTTATTTTTTTCTTAAATAAGTGGTTATTAAAGCCTATGTTTAAGAGTATGAAAGTACACTAGGCGTCTTTTTATATTATTACATTACTCGATAGTCGCTTCTCGCGCAAGAATAAGTTATATTATTGCAAATAAGGATAGTTTTAAAATTAGACTTCTTCCATCGGGTATTTACCGAATCTCTTAAACTTCGTGTATCGCAATTTAAAGACAAACCTATTAAGATCTTTGAACATTTAAGAAACGAACGCGAAACACTCAAACACAATCTAGACATTTCCAGTTTGAATCTTAAAAAAAAAAAAAAGTTATTAGTTATTATTGGAGTTCGCGGTAGCTCAGTGGGTAAAGTCAGTTTTTCTCTGGCTTAGGGGAAAGAGGTTCGTCCCTCGTTCTCGCGTGTGTACTGCAAAGTACACACTCGATCGAGGCTCGAACCTCCGACCCAGTTACCTGAACGGACATAAAAAATTGTCGTTTGTAGGAGATTTTCTGTAGTTAATTAATTAATTACAGTTTACGGCAAAGTGTATTATTACGCTAATCTCAATACTCACACATCGCTTAAAAACATAGCCAACACTTACAACATTCCACGCTATTTCAACACATACAATATCACATTCTCTCTAAATTGCTCCTACAGAGAAGGTCGCCTTTCAAGAATTTGAAACCA
>SEYY01019279.1:12500-17500 GCA_009176605.1 Armadillidium nasatum | reverse complement strand
TTTAAATGCCCTTTGTTTGAAGCGAGATATAGCCCCTCAAACTTTGGGAATTTTTGAAATTTGGCCAAAAATGGACCTTTTTGAAGGCTATATCTCAAAACCAACGAATCTCATCGAATAAAGTACATAGAGGAATTTGTAGCCCCACCCCTCCTCTATACACACCAAAAATAGGAAATGTTATAGTTGTATTTTTAAAAAAAAGATTTTGTCTGAAAAGGTGGATTTTTTTAGTTCAAAAAATTTTTTTTTCTATAGTTGGTCAGTTTTTGGCTTATAACATTTTTTCTATAACTCTGGAAACAAAAGTCTATTAGAGGCTTTTGTAGCCCATATAATTTTGAATAAATATTCCAACTTTCAGCTCATTATAAAAAGTGGTTTGGCACCACCATTCTATTGAAAAAGGGTAAAATTTCCACAAAAAAATTTTTTTTTTAACCATAATAGACTCGGAAAAACGCTAGAAAGGGACTTTTCTTACCGGTAAAAAATCTATATACACTGAAAGTTTCAGCAGAATCGGCTGAAAATAAAAAAAAGAAAATTTTTTTTTTTTTTGTATAATTTGCCATTTTAACCCCGGCCGGCAACCCCGGTTTTCCCTGATTTTTGGCCGGGGCCGGGGCCGGGGCCGGGGTCAGTAAAAATGGCCGGGGTTGGCCGGGGCCGGGGCCGGGGCCGGGGCCCCGGTCGGTTCCTATATATATATATATATATATATATATATATATATATATATATATATATATATATATATATATATATATATATATATATATATATATATATATATTATATATATATATATATATATTGGGTGAATGCAAAGTAAACCGACAAACTCGGTGACATATGAAAGTACTGTTGGGAGAACAAGTCACCTTAAATACACATTCGTTAAATGTCAAATGCGGATGTTCAATTTTCGAAAGTGCGGATGAGGATGTTAAATTTTCGCAAGTATGGATGCGGATGCGGATGCGGATGTTAATTTTGATGAGAATGCTTCGCGAATGCGGATGCCATCACTAATATGTATATATATATATATATATATATATATATATATATATATATATATATATATATATATATATATATATATATATATATATATATATATATATATATATATATATATATATATATATATATATATATATATATATATATATATATATATATATATATATATATATATATATATATATATATATAATATATATAATTCTTTGGGAGAAAAATGAAGGAAAATAGTGTAAATTAACGTCTTGTAGGACAAAGGTTTGGTTTTTTATGAGAAATTCCAATAAAGAAATGATTCTTCTTTGCTTCCTAATTTTAAATAAACCAAAATTGTTTTTTCTTCAAATCTCGATTTCCTCTTTTGGAGAATTGTCTTCATACATTCTAATGATTACTATTGTTACAACTTGATATATAATATATATATATATATATATATATATATATATATATATATATATATATATATATATATATATATATATATATATATATATATATATATATATATATATATATATATATATATATATATATATATATATATATATGTATGTGTGTGTGTGTGTGTGTGTGTGTATATATAATTCCTGAAGAAGGAAACTCGAGAACAAGCATCATGATCTTGAAGAGAACTCTTTGAAAAAAATTTTAGAGGTCAAATGAAAGAAGGTTCAAGACCCACTGACAGGGTCAAAATCTTTCAAAGAGTGTAAAATCCAATATAGGTTTCTTTTCTGTCATTTTTTATGGGAATTGTTGTAGACGGTTACCGTTCATCTTTTAAATCTTTTAAAACTGATGCTTTTCAAGGATCTGTCATTCCTAACATTTTTTCCTACTTTTTTATGTCTTCTCTATTACTTCATCACCTATCCACTCCTTCGCCGATGACTCCATCCTTTATTGCTCCATTCATTTTGTAAGTCGTTATACCCACAACATGCAGGATGAAGACCTTAGAGAAACTAACCTCTGAACTTTCTCGAATTTGTAACTAGGGCACAGAAAACAGGGTTGTTCTCATTTCCTCAAAAACTCAGTTCCTCCTTTATTTTACTCGACAAAATCTTCCACACATATATGACATCTTCTAAAATATACTACTGAAACATTCATCTGTATTTAGTATTCTTGGTGTTTCTTTTTATTGTGATCTTTCTTGGAAGTGTCATACCATTTCTCTTTCTGAATAAGCTTCTAAGAGATTCGAACTGCTGAGGTGTCTTACAAATTTTTTCAAACCATCTTCTTGTTTACCCTTCATAAGAGCATTGTTCGCCCTGTATATGGAGTATGCCACAAGCATCTGGGGTGATTCAACTCATACAACTCTTCTTGAAAAGGTGGAAAAGCTGAAGCTTTTCGTCTTATTACCTGTTAAGAACTCACTAACTTTCTGCAGTCTCTTTCTGCCCATCGAATTGCTGAGCTACTCTCTCTCTCTCTCTCTCTCTCTCTCTCTCTCTCTCTCTCTCTCTCTCTCAATTCTATCGCTATTACAACTGACATTGCTCTTCTGAGCTCTCCCATCACTTATTTCCTTCTTTTAGAATGGCTCGTGCGAGAAGTTTTTCGACTCGCTTCATTCTTTTCCTGTCCAACTCACAGGCTCCATCCAGACTTGACCTAAATCTCAGTCTTATATGTACGTTACTGATAAAATTTGGAACACACTTCTGTTATTTATTTTCCAAAGATTTTTTGACTTGCACACCTTCAAACGCCGTGCATCAGAACATGTCGACCATTAATTGGACCATTTTGATAATGTTTCAAATTTGGTGGACATTGATAGGCCTCTGATCTATGTTCGCCCAAAGGATATATATATATATATATATATATATATATATATATATATATATATATATATATATATATATATATATATATATATATATATATATATATATATATATATATATATATATATATATATATATATATATATATATATATATATATATATATATATATATATATATATATATATATATATATATATATATATATATATATATATATATATATATATATATATATTTACAAGTAATAATATATGAGAATAAAAATAATTGAAAATGTGTTTTTAATAAAAAGAATGGCTTTGGAAGTGGAGAAGATGCCGTAAAGAAAGAAAGCACAAAGACCAATTCGAAGCTCTAAAAAAAAATATTCTACGAAACTCTTAAAAAAAAAATAAACATAAATAAAAATAAACGCGAAATTTGTATTCATAAGTTTGTAACAAAAAAAAAATGATTGGAAAACTATTCTCTTTGCATTTACTTCAAATATATTTTGAATAAATCTTTTTATTTTTTATTTTTTATCTTCCCATTTTTTGTGTCTTATTTTTTATGCAAATTAAGATAAAGCTCTAATGGGTTAGTAAATAAATACTGATTAACATTCATTTCTTTATTTAAAAATTAGTTGTAAATATTTTGAGGCTTCAAATGATTCTTTAATCGTAAAAATGTTTAACATTCGAAATTCAGGATTGAATTGCATGCAAATTCATTATCTTCATACTTAGCCTTTTAAATGACAAATGAACCTTCACTATAACATCTTAACACCCACCTTATATATTATATATATATATATATATATATATATATATATATATATATATATATATATATATATATATATATATATATATATATATATATATATATATATATATATATATATATATATATATATATATATATATATATATATATATATAATATATATATATATATATATATATATATATATATATATATATATATATATATATTATATATATATATATATATATATATATATATATATATATATATATTTATATATTTATATATGTATGAAAGAGAGAATAAGAAAGAGATAGTTAAAAGAGGGAAGAGAAAAAGATGCCAAAATTCTGTAATTCTTAAATTACTATTTGCTTTTTTATCATGAATCTGAAGAACAAATAAAACCAAATGAGAATAAAAAGAAAAAGAAATTAGATAAATAGATAGAGAGAGAGAATGAAAGATGTTTCAATTTATCAATGTAAATGAATAAAGTCCGAAGAAAGAAAACCGAAAGGGAAAATAGAAAGAAAAAGAAAAAGGAAAGTGAGAAAGAGAAAAGCTTTATGTCTGTTTGAGATGTTCTTAAATGAGTAAAGTATAAAGCCATGAAGACAAGAGAGGGAGAAAGAGATAGATAGATAGATAGATAGATAGAGAGAGAGAGAGAGAGAGAGAGAGAGAGAGAGAGAGAGAGAGAGAGAGAGAGAGAGAAAGAAAGTAAGGCAAAGTATAAATTTGAGATATATTTATAAATGTATTGAGAAAGGTCTAAAGCGAAAGAGAGAGAGAGAGAGAGAGAGAGAGAGAGAGAGAGAGAGAGAGAGAGAGAGAGAGAAGGCTTCAATTTGAGACAAATTTATAAATGTAATTGAGTAAAGTCTAAAGCCATAAAGCCAATGGAACGTAAGCATTGGCGTTCACAGCTCCACTTTTCGCCTAATAGATAACAGACAGTATCAGTTAAATACTATAATTGTGACGAATAAAAGATTCGGCAAATATTGCGCGGATATTTCTGAGCAGAATCTGCGTTTTATATCACATAGTTTATACCATGTAATTTGTACTTGAGCTCGTAGCAATTTTTAGATCGTAATAAAAAATTCACAGCTCCAATAAATAATAATAATAATAATAATAATAATAATAATAATAATAATAATAATAATAATATATAATAATAATAATAATATATATATATATATATATAATATATATATATATATATATATATATATATATATATATATATATATATATATATATATATATATATATATATATATATATTATATATATATATATATAATATATATATATATATATATATATATATATATATATATATATATAATATATATATATATATATATATATATATATATATATATATATAAT
>SEYY01019277.1:15000-42500 GCA_009176605.1 Armadillidium nasatum | reverse complement strand
TAAATAAGTTTGAATTCTTGTTAAGACGCGTTTGTAGCCGAAGCTCTCAGCCAACCCTCTCGCAGAGACCTGACCATCCGCAGGGGTCCGCCAGCAGGGATCTGCATAATAATTAATTAATAAATAAACGAAAAAAAAAAAAAAAAAAAAAATATATAATAATATATATATATATATATATATATATATATATATATATATATATATATATATATATATATATATATATATATATATATATATATATATATATATATATATATATATATATATATATATATATATATATATATATATATATATATATATATATATATATATATATATATATATATATATATATATATATATATATATATATATATATATATATATATATATATATATATATATATATATATATGTATGTAATATGACATAAGGGTCCATCATCCCACTACCCCAACCTTACGCCACACCCTCCTCCCACCCACTCACCCCCACCCACCCAACCAAAAAAAAAAAGTATGGAATTTGTAATAGTTATTAGTATACATGTATATACCAATACAGCGAAAATAAAATAATATATATATATATATATATATATATATATATATATATATATATATATATATATATATATATAATGGCATAGTGATCCCACATTACCCTACCCCTATCCGGCCCATACCCCCTTCATTGCTAATGAGAACATACGCACACAAACACACACATGCACACCGCACACACATACACACATATAATGGAGTATACGTTCTCATGCACTGCAGCTCTTTCTTTTTTATAATTATTATTAATATAATAAATATTATTATTATTATTTTTATTATTATTATTATTATTATTATTATTATTATTATTATTATTATTATTATTATTATTATTATCATCATCATTATTGTTATTATGATTATGACTATTATTATTATTTATTATTATTATTATTATTATTATATATTATTATTATTATTATTATTATTATCATCATCATCATTATTATTATTATTATGATTATTATTATTATTATTATTATTATTATTATTATTATTATTATTATTATTATTATTATTATTATTATTCTTATTATCATTGATATAATTATTATTATATTAAAAAACCTTCTTAAACATGTAGAAACATTCATATTTGATTCTTTAGATGGGTAAAAGATGCTTAGTCGTTTATGGGCATAGCCCCATACTTTGTTAAGCACATACATAAAAAGACACCAATTATTATTATTAATATTATTATTATTATTATTATTATTATTATTATTATTATTATTATTATTATTATTATTATTATTATGGTATACGTAATAATAGCTGCAGTAGTATCTCATACCCTAAACCCTTAAGACACCATACTTCATCAACATGAGATATTCTATAGAAGCTTGTAAAGGCAACCACTTAAACATTCTTACTCTCAAACAACCAAACATATACATACACACACGTAAATACATGCACGCAAACTCATAAGTACATGCTAGATATATATTCGTTAATACAACATCCTTAGCCGCAACATTCTGTCTCAAACACAAACAAACACGAACATTCACCCATAATGGCGTTTACTTGGTAGGATCAGGTATCTTAGCTGTCAATAAAGATATTCAAGCATAAACTTGTAAACGCTACACTCGACAAAATAAAGCGACTCACAAACATGAATAAATTTACACTCATTTTTGATCGTTTCAAAAATATATAAATTTATTTAGACAAATATTTTTGAGCAATTTATAATAAAAAAAAAATTTTTCACTAAATATTTTAAACAAATTCTCTAAATATTTAAAAAAATTAACATTTCAGTCATATAAAATACTATGTATTTTATATAAGTAATATAAACTTAATGTAACACTGAATTCCTTTAAAAACAAATGTAAGCACATAAACCTGAAATATATATATATATATATATATATATATATATATATATATATATATATATATATATATATATATATATATATATATATATATATATATATATATATATATATTCACAATATTATATAATATTTTTACTTTAGTTACGACAATATACCATTGAGATCACTCGGGTCCATCCGAGCTTCACGCTATCAGAGTACAAACTAATGATATTCAGCTAATCATCTGAGGGTATTAGCACAAAACAAGGGCAAGCCCTCCAGTTTTTCACATTCAGCCAATCATTAGAGGGCATTATCATAAAACATTACACTATGCTAAGCTCCGCCTCCTTTTTCAAAAGGCAGGTAAATATTTGCGAACTTTTTTACCTATTTTAGAGATTGATTGATTGGAATATAAACCCATTCTAATAAATATAGCTTTCCAGGTAATTAGACCAGGCACGTTTTGCCTTTTTCTTGACATTGATTGATGAAAACATAATAAAACCATTGTTCACACCACTTATCACTATAACTCAGATTGTCATTTACATATATACTCCATTTATTCGACGAACTTTTAAATTTCCATGTAAATATTTGCTAACCTTTCTACCTTTTTTCTTGACATTGATTAATTGAAATATTAAACCTTCCTCAAAAAACCACATTCCAGGTAATTAGAACTGGACGTTTTCTGCCTTTTACTGATATTGATTGATTTATTGATACATATTAAAACTGTTGTTAAACCCATTTATCACCACATTCCAAACTGTCATTTACATATTTATATTCCACTTATTCATTTTCCCTTTTAAATTTCCAGGTACTATCACCGTACCTTTTTGCCTTTTTCCTGACCTTGATGAATGGAAAATACACAATCCCTGGTCAAAACGTCAGGCCCATTCCTAAGAACTTATTATTATTATTATTATTATTATTATTATTATTATTATTATTATTATTATTATTATTATTATTATTATTATTATTATTATTATTATTATTATTATTATTATTATTATTATTATTATTATTATTATTATTATTATTATTATTATTATTATTATTATTATTATTATTATTATTAATTTTTATCTATATGAAATTATATATTAGATAATATTACACTCGAACCATATCAAGAGCAGACATATTTAGCACCGAAAGATAATAAACTCCATATTTCTTCATATGCTAAATATCATTTATCCTGTTTTTCCTGAATATTTTGCCGATCTCTTATGATAAAGACCGAATCCTCACCAGCCCTCGTCGTAACTCTTCCTTCATATATACATTTCATTTATTGAGGATGCTTTTTCTCGAGCAATACAAGCACTCATACTAAGATTTCTAACAGTATCAAACATAAGAATACCCAAATTTCCCAAATCTACTTTACTTAAGAATACCCGATTTTTCACATCTAGTTAATATATATATATGTTATATTACCAATATCGTGGCTAGGCAAACTAATGACTAATTCATTTACTTCCCAGTAGTACCAACATTCAATATAACTTGCTCGTAAAAACTTTGTATTTTCACACTTCATCTATTTTCTTATGGTTCTTTATAAACTAACACTAACTTGCTTAAGATGCCAATATATCAACAATACAAGCATTCGTACAAAGGTTTAGGACTGCATGAAATATAGGAATTCTCAAATTTCGCAATTCTAGTCAACATATATGCAACATCATCAGTATCGAGGCTAAGCAAACTAATAACTTCAATATATCTTCAATATATCTATATCGTATAAATTTTATATTTTGTCACACTTTGTCTATTTTCTTAACGTTTGTCTCTTTTTCAAACTAACTTACACTGTTTAGAACTTCAAAATTTTTATTTTATTAACATTTTTCATTGAAAATATTTAATTTTCCTTCTTTTACTTCAAACATCTGACATAACATGTTACATTCACACATACTAACGTAAAATATCTTCAAAGAACACAAGCAATTAACGAAAGCATAGCCCCCCATACACATTTTCAGACTCTCTAAACTATTCATAGGGTTATTTCCTAAACCAATAGGCGACATCCATATATTTAGTCTATTGACATGACTACTTTTTACACTTAACAAAGATTTTCCTATTAATTACATATATAACTTTTAGAATTTTACGTTAACTTAGTTATTTAATAAACGATATTTTACCAAATATTTAGATTTTAACATGCCTTTTATGATACAGAAATGTCCTTACAAATATATTAAAAATACAAAAACACTTATTAAGTAACATATTTACTCCCTTAATAACCATTTTCATTGCATAAACAGGTCCATACACTCATATACACAGCTATATAAGCATATAAGCTATAGCAGAATATGTGATTCACCTTTCATAAGCACCATCTCTTCAAGATTAATAATATTTCTTTGTCAGACATATGATTTAATATGTTACATACACGCATACTAACGTAAAGTATCTTCAGAGAACACAAGCAATTAACGAAAGCATAGCCGCACAGCACATTGTCAACTTTTTCGAAACTATCTACAGAGTTATTTACTAAACTAATAGGAGACATCCATGTATTTAACCCTCCAAAATGAGTACGTTTTATACCTAACATAGAAATTTTCACGCTAATCACACCCTAATAAACACACTTAAACAGAAACAACATACCAATGATGCGTAAATAATATATATATATATATATATATATATATATATATATATATATATATATATATATATATATATATATATATATATATATATATATATATATATATATATATATTACTGTCATATAGGTATAATCAGACCAAAATAATAATTTTCCTATAATAATTTTTTATTTTTTTTAATTTACTTTTTATTTATATTTTCATTTTTTTATCTTTTTTATTTTTTTTTATTTTTTTGAATATTTATTTATTTATTTTTTTATTATTCTTTATTATTTATTTCTTCATTTATTTATTTTTTATTTTAACTAAAAAATTTCCCATGGTAAACAAATAAAAAGGGCTGCGTGGGCAAAAAAGGTCCAAGGTCAAGACCTTTTCCCTTTAGGTAAGCGGTCAGCTGACCGCTTACCCTTTTTTTTCCTTTTCCCAAAACAGTTGCGGTTTGCAACAATATGGGCCCACCACTACTGAGGTTAGAGCATTATGATGAAAGTTTGAAGGTTTAGAGAGATTTTCCAGTACATAAACATACTGAAATGATTGTATGAGGAAAAAATTGGTATAATGTAATGCAGCAGTTTGAAAATAAAGATAAAATAATTCTGATGAGTACTAGTTTTTGAACTGCAGAAGGAATATCGTTCTTTTGGCTTTATTTTCGTATTACGCTGAGAGAGAGAGAGAGAGAGAGAGAGAGAGAGAGAGAGAGAGAGAGAGAGAGAGAGAGAGAGAGAGAGAGAGAGAGAGAGCTGAAGAATCATATTTGAAGAAAGTTAGAGTATTGAAGGGTCAATAAGTTGCAGAGTATTAAGTGAGTTGGTGAAATAGCATCTATTTTAGCGTCATTAAGTAGCTCTGAAGTATTAAAGCGGAAAGAAATTGGAAGAAAAAAAAGTTAAAAGAAATTTATTTGGCAAAAGTACAAGTACATTTTCATGTCTTCTCTGTGGCGATATATTCAGCTATATTCGCCATAGAAACATCCAGACAGAGAAATTTAACAGGAAAAACGGAAAAAAATGGACAAGAATTAAATTCTCTATATTTGTTTATAGGCAAAATTTGATGATTATTTATGTTGTCCTACGTTGCAAGCTTTTTCAAAATTTTTGTCCCTTTTCTTATTTTAGCAGTAGTCAAACAAAACAAAAAACAAATATTACTTATCCAAGAAAAGTTTACATTTTAATCTTAAGTCTTGGCAACCACATAAATACGCCATTCTTCCAACATTCCAAAACTTCCGTCCACCTCTAATAACTAATTTTCTATCAAACTAACTAACGAAATAAATACTAAATGCATAAATAAATAAATAAATATATAATACGAGAATATATATAATATAATATATATATATATATATATATATATATATATTATATATATATATATATATATATATATATATATATATATATATATATATCGAGAAGGGTAGCCTTGGAGCAACTAACCTCTGATCTTTCACGTATTTCAAATTGGGGCAGAGAAAACATGGTTGTTTTCAATGCCTCAAAAACTCAGTTCCTCCATCTCTCCACTCGACACAACCTTCCACACAACTATGATATCTTCTTCGAAAACACACAACTCAAACCTTCATCTGTCCTTAATATTCTCGGTGTTTCTTTTTCTCGTGATCTTTCTTGGAAAGATCATATTATTTCTTTCTCTAAACAAGCTTCTAAGAGGTTGGGTGTTCTGAGGCGTCTTCAGAATTACTTCACGCCACCCCAGTTGCTTGCTCTGTATACAGTTCTCCTTGAGAAGGTGGAGTCTAGGTCATTTCGTCTCATCAACTCTCCTGCTCTTACTAACTCTCCCCAATCTCTTTCTGCCCGTGGAATTGTTGCGTCACTCTATCTATACTATCGCTATTACAACGGACACTGCTCTTCTGAACTCTCTCGTCTCATACCTTCTCCATTGAGAAGAGCCCGGGCGACACGACTTTCTACACAGTCTCATCCTTTCTCTGTCCAACTTTCCGACCCAAGACTTAACCGCAATGCTCAATCTTACATATACTCTACTGGTAAAGTCTGGAACACACTCCCTTTATCTGTTTTCTCAACTTGCTTTGACATGCATACTTTCAAACGCCGTGTATCTGGACACGTCCCCCACGATCGATCAGAATAGTGTTTTTCCAACTCCGGTGGAATTTGGTAGGACTCAGGCTTTTGCCCACCTGAGGAGATATATATATATATATATATATATATATATATATATATATATATATATATATATATATATATATATATATATATATATATATATATATATATATATATATATATATATATATATATATATATATATATATATATATATATATATATATATATATATATATATATATATATATATATATATATATATATATATATATATATATATATATATATATATATATATATATATATATATATATATATAAGAAACGCCTGTTCTGCTGTAAAATCTCAGAAGGTAATGAAACATAGAATGAAAAAAGGTCAAAGA
The DNA here is from genome assembly GCA_009176605.1 of Armadillidium nasatum. NCBI lineage: Eukaryota > Metazoa > Arthropoda > Malacostraca > Isopoda > Armadillidiidae > Armadillidium > Armadillidium nasatum. The sequence goes on along the minus strand of SEYY01019277.1, from coordinate 35,411 downwards.
TTTATCGAATGAGCGTGTAATATTAATTTTCTAAGCGTCAATACATTCTGCAAACTTTGAGCCCACTTCTCGAAACCGGTTGAAAAGAAGTCTTGATCTGTTTTCCGGAACCAATATGCCACCGCTTTCTTCACCTCATCATCTGAACCAAATCTCACTCCCAGGAGACTCTCCTTCAACATTGGAAATAAATTACAATCACTGAGGGCCAGATCAGGATTGTAGGGTGGGTGATCAATAACTTCGAAGTTAAAGCGTTGAATCTTCTGAAGCGTCTGGGCACTGCAATGTGGTAGAGCATTGTCATGATGCAGTGTAAATGGCACGTACGGTTTGGTCTTATTCAACAAATGCGACTCTTCAATTTCTGGAGAGTTTCGCAATAACGATCGGAGTTTACAGTCATGCCCTTCAGCAGATATTCCAAATAGACGAGGCCCTCCACATCCCAGAATGCTGTTAGCTTGAGTTTACCAGATTTCTTCTTCAAAAACACACAGCTCAAACCATCTCTCCTTAAAATTCTTGGTGTTTCTTTTTCTCGTGATCTTTCTTGGGAAGATCACATTACTTCTCTTTAAACAAGCTTCTAAGAATTTAGGTGTTCTGAGGAGCCTTCAAAATTTCTTCACTCTACCTCAGTTGCTTGTTCTATATAGGGTGCTCGTCCCTCTATTGAGTACGCCTCACACATCTGGAGTGGTTCCATTCATATAGTACTCCTTGAAAAGGTGGAATCAAGGGTTTTCGTCTAATCAACTCTCCTACTCTCACTAATTCTCTTCAGTCTCTTTCTGCCCGTCGTGTTGTTGTTTCAGTCTCTCTACTATCGCTATTACAAAGGATACTGCTCTTCTGAACTCTCTCGTCACATACCTCCTCCAAGGAGAAGAGCTCATGCAACACACCTTTCTACACAGTCTCATCCTTTCTCTGTCCAACTCACTGACACCAGACTTAGTCGCTATGCTAAATCTTACATGGACTCTACTGGTAAAGCATAGAACATACTCCTTTCATATATTTTCCCAACTTTCCATGTCTTGCACACCTTTAAACGCCGTGTATCGGGACATGTAGGTCTTCAATTTGACCACGTTTCCGATTTTCTCCCTAACAGTTTTTTTGGTGGAAATTTTAGTAATCCTCTTGCCTTTGACACCAGAGGTGATATATATATATATATATATATATATATATATATATATATATATATATATATATATATATATATATATATATATATATATATATATATATATATATATATATATATTAGAGAAATTTATAGATATATTTATAGGCAGGAAGCATATTTTGAGGAGAAAAGAAGGAATGGTGAAGTATTTACGGATGAATGTAAGCTGTTGATTTTGAAATATTGATTTAAGTGCAATTTCTTAAATTAGAAACAGATTGTAAAATAGTTTTGCAAGATCTCATTTTCGCACCACAATGAAATGTAATATAAACGAAGTGTCAATGTTTTGCGGCTTATGTAGACGCATATATATATATATATATATATATATATATATATATATATATATATATATATATATATATATATATATATATATATATATATATATATATATATATATATATATATATCCTCAGGTGGGCATAGACCAGAGGCTTACCAATTTCCACTGGAGTTGAGAAAATCTATCCTGGTCGTTGGAGGTCGACATGCCCAGATACACCCCGTTTGAAAATGTGAAAGTCAAAGGAAGTTGGCAAAACAGATTAAGGGAGTGTGCTCCAGACTTTACCAATAGAGTATATATAAGATTGAAAATAGCGGTTAAGTCTGAGGGATGAGAGCTGGACAGGGAAAGGATGGGAATATGTAGAAAAGAGGGTCGTACGAACTCTTCTCAATGGAGGAGGTATGCAACGAGAGAGTTCAGAAGAGTAGTGTCCTTTGTAATAGCGTTAGTATAGAGAGAGTGACGCAACAATTCGACAGGCAGAAAGAGATTGGAGAGAGTTCGTGAGAGCAGGAGAGATGTACGAATGGAACCACCCCAGATGTGTGAAGCATACTCCATACAGGGGTGATCAACACCCCTATAAAGAGCAAGCAATTGTGGTGACGTGAAGAAATTACGAAGGCTCCTCAGAACATCCAACCTCTTAGAAGCTTCTTTAGAAAGATAGTTAATGTGATATTTCCAAGAAAGATCACGAGAAAAAGATACACCGAGAATATTTAGGAAAGATGAAAGTTTGAAGATCGAAGAAGTTAATTACAATTGTGTGGAATATTGTGTATAGTGGAGAGATGTACTAATCGAGTTTTTGAGGTGTTGAAAATTACCATGTTTCTCTGCCCAAATTTGAAATACGAGAAAGATCAGAGGTTAGTTGCTCCAAGGCTACCATCCTCGAGTTTATTAACTACTGTTGGGAGGGATGTCTTTCAAAATGAAGGGAGTAATGAGGGGTGATAAGCATAGGAGTGGATAGGAGATGAAGTAGTCAGTGGAGAGAAGGTCATTAATGAAAAGAAGGAAAAGTGTTGGGGATAGGATAGAAACCTGAGCAATAAAACTATTAATAAATTTAAAGGAAGAACGATGTCCATCTACAACAGCTGCTAAAGAACGATCGGTAAGGAAATTACAAAGACGATCACAGAGAGAAGGATAGATACTGAAAATTTAAGTTTAGATCTCAAAGCTTTGTGCCAGACTTTGTCAAAGTCTTTAGACATGTCCAGCAAGACAGCAAAAGATTCCGAAATGCCGAAGAGAGAAGGACCAAGTGTCAGAGAGAAGGGAAAGAAGATCAACAGTAGATGTTTTTAAACGAAAACCATATTGGCGATCAGAGATAAGATTATAAGAATTTTGATTTTGAGGATAGATTCGAAAACTTTAGAAAGAACGGAGGTCGGAAAGAAATTGGTTGAGAGGGATCCCACTTCTTAGGCACAAGCACAATGAGCACACATTTTCGGCAAGAGGGGAAAACTAAGTGAAAAATACAGAGACGAAATAGTTTTCCAAGGCAGGGTGCAAGCTCAGAAGTACAAGTTTTGAGAACAAAAGGAAGAATACCATGAGGACAGAACGCCTTCTTAGGATTAACTCAGAGAGAACAGAAATGACAATCTTTAAAAAAAATTTAATTTTAGGCATAAATGAGTTGGAGGGGGTTGAAGGAGGAGAAATAGCTCCGGAATCGTCTAAAATAGGCAAAGTTTGAATGAATAGTTCAGCTTTAGATGAAATCAAAACAGCAGTTTTGCCATCGGAAGATACTAGAGGGGGGAAAGAGGAAGAAGCAAAGTTAGAGTTGACATTTTTTATGAAAAATGCCAGAAAGAGCGTGAAGAAGAGGAACCAGAAAGACTATTGCATTTTCTATAGAGAAAAGAGTTTTTCTTGTTACGAAGGATATATTTTACACGATTTCGGGATGAAATATATATTGCTTAAGTTTCTAGAGTTTGAAGACGACGGTAATCCCTGAAGGCAACATCCCTGCGGCGAATAGCACAAGAACAAGAAGAGTTAAACCAAGGTTTGTTAGGTTTAGTAGAAGGAAAAGAATTTGGAATGTACACCTCCATGCCAGAGAGAATCACCTCGGTAATGCGTTCTGCACACTCCGAGGAAGTAATAATCATTCCACAGGAAATCAAAGAAGTACGACCGCAAATCAGATCAGCTTGCAGCACCAAAATATCACAAACGCTTCCTTTCAATTGAATTGGGTCTATCCTGCGGACGACTTAAAAGATAAAAGAGGATACCTATAGGAGGAAGAGTTTAGCAGTATAAGGAGAAGGATTAAAAGTTAGAAAATGGTCTAGAATATTCAGTTCATCTCCAAGACGAACATGGATACAAGTAGGGGCTTCACCAACTGCTCAAGGTCGTTTTGGATAGCAAAATGGAAGGCACGTTCACCAGCTGTATCATGAGAACTAGAAGAAAGCCATTGGCGTTGGTGAACATTGAAACCACCTGATATCATGATTTCAGAGATAGGAGAAAAAAAAAGAATGTAGTCTATTTTAGAATTTAGATAATCGAAGACTTTAAAAGAGTCTGTAGAATTAAGAGATATCAAATGAATTTAGTTGTAGTATGGCAAGAGAGCCTAAGCCACAAGGTGGAAAATTTGAAAAACTCCAAATTAGAGACACGAGAACAAACAACATCGTTCCGCACGTATGCATAACAAATGCCTTTGGCTGAAAATTGAGAATAGGGACAGTAGGAGGAAAAGAAAAGGGGTTTCTATCAGAACTCTCAAACGCCTTAGTTTCTGTCAAGAATAAGAGGTGAGGTCTAGAAGAAGAGAGGTGATGTTCAACAAAGTTGAAATTGGATTGAAGACCGGGAATGTTGCAGAAATTAATTTTAAAAAAAGACCGTGCATCCGTAGGAACCGCTTTCAAATTCATGGCGTAACCAACCCCATCACCGGAGACCTCCAACTCCCATGTGGTGAGGGAATGAGTGGATAAGGAATTATCTTTAGAATCCACCCCTCTAGGATTCTCTGAGGCAATTGTTTAAGACACCATATTTCTTATATTTTTTTATAAATTATGAAAGATGTTTTGTCTGTAATAGTGTTTATTGTGTGTTAAAGGAGAGCTTATTCCGTGTGGAAGAAAGTGGAGATGAGGGCGAAACGGTGCGTACCACTGGGTACCAGGATGAGATGGGAAGCACCCTTAACATCCCATAGTTCCAATGGGGGGTAGTCTCACTGCCTGAGGAGCGATATTTCCCTCCCATATCATATATATATATATATATATATATATATATATATATATATATATATATATATATATATTATATATATATATATATATATATATATATATATATATATATATATATATATATATATATATATATATATATATATATATATATATATATATATATATATATATATATATATATATATATATATATATATATATATATATATATATATATATATATATATATATATATATATATATATATATATATATATATATATATATATATATTAAACATCGACTTATCAGACACAAGGCGTTTGAAGGTGTGTAAGTCAAGGGAAATTTGGAAAATAGATAAAAGAAGCATGTTCCAGACTTTACCTGTAGAGTTTATGTCAGATAGAGCATAGCTGTTAACTATGAAGTCAGAGAGTTGGAGAGAGAGAGTATGAGATTGTAGAAAAGGTGTCGTACAAACTCTTCTCTGTAGAGGAGGTATGCGAATAGAGAGTTCAGCAGAACAGTTTTCGTTGCAATTGCGATAGCAATTCGTTATGCAGAAAGACTCTGGAGAGAGTCAATGAGTGCAAAATAATTAATAAGACCAAAAACCCAATACTCCATTCTTTCAAGGAAACCCGTGTGACTAGAACCACCCTAGATGTGTGATCTCCAAGCAGGAGATGAACAACACCCCTACATACATCTGAGATGGTTCCGCTCATACATTTCTACTTGAAATTGTAGTGGTCTTTTCGTCTTATTTACTCTTTTCTCTCAATATGTTTCTCCAGTCTCTTTCTGCACGTCGAATTGTTGCATCCCTCTCTCTATAGTCTATATTATTTCTATTACAAAAGATACTGCTCTTCTAAGCTCCAGAAAAAGGGCTCGTGCGACAAGCTTTTCTACACAGTCTCATCTCTTCTCTGTCCAAATCTCTGACCCCAAACTTATTCGCTACATTCAATTTTACATATACTCTACTGACAAAGTCTGGATCACACTCCCTTTATCAATTTTCCTAACTTTCCTTGATTTGCATTTTTTCAAGAGCCATATTTCGGAATATGTTGGCCTTTAATCGACAATGATTCCAATATTTTCCCAACTATGGTGGAAATTTGTAGGGTCTGATCTTTGCTCACATGTAGAGACACCCAACCTATATATATATATATATATATATATATATATATATATATATTTTTTTTTTTTTTTTTTTTTTTTTTTTTTTTTTTTTTTTTTTTTTTTTTTTTTTATATATATATATATATATATATATATATATATATATATATATATATATATATATATATATATATATATATATATATATATATATATATATATATATATATATATATATATATATATATATATATATATATATATTTATATATATACGGAAATTACACAGACCAGAATTTTTATGGGGGTTTTAAAAATTTCTAGCGTTTTATTGTAATTCTGGTGGTGTACTATTTACAAAATTAATAACCGTTTTCACCTATCTATTTTAGCATTTTAGCGAATTTCGCTGTAATTGCTTTGCTAAAAAAAAACGAAAAAGATTACACAGTATTCTATTTTACATAAAGACTTTAATTTACTACCTTAAGAAGATCTCAGCAGTATACGAACAGCAATATATTCCACTTCCAACAGGAAAAGTATTTAACCGATGGCACTGCTCTATTGCAGGATAGAACATTTCAGGGAGAAAAATCGCAATTTTGAAGGCTATAATTGTAACGATAAGGCACAAGTGTATTGTGCTCATTTTTCCGTTTATATTTTTATTTATTACAGCGGTTGGCGTCAAGAGGCTGTGTATATAGCTCATATTCATTTTGTTGTACATGTGGTATGTATGTAGTGAAAAAAAAGATAATGCACTATAACAAAGTTTGTCAGACTGCCAATCAGTGGGTCCCACATAAAGTCTGTGGCACGTGTGTTGAGCAACTGAGGTAATGAACGGTAGGTAAGAAAGCTTCTCTACCATTTGATATTCCAATGGTGTTGCAGGAAATAGCATGTCGCGATGAATGTTATTTTTGTTTAATCAAATCAGTAAAGGGGTTACAACTGAAAACCATAAATAAGTTTACCTAACGACTTGTTTGTTCCGTATAGTCCTGATTATCTATACCATCAGCTAATGCATCAGTAACTGTTTTACCATATTCAAATGTTGACTTAAATAGCAGTGATAATGAGGATTTATTCAACAATTCAGAAATAGATTTTAAACAAAAATTTGCATTAACGTTTTAATCCTCTGAAACATTTTATTTATGGATTATACCCTGCCAACGATGGAAAACACCAACACGGTCTTCTCACGAGACCTGAAATCACACTTTTGTTGGCCTTAGTTAAATGTCTCCTACCCATGCTGCGGATTTACGTTTAGTGTGATTTGAACGTAAGCAAAACACCAGCTTTCATTGTCAGTTACAATCTTCCTTAAGAAGTCAAGATACCTGTCTTTTGTAGCAGTCAAATCTCTGCAAACAGCAATTCTTTCCACTCTCTGCTCTGGAATCAAGAGGGTATGAAACAAAGAGTGGACACACCTTCCTCTACGCAAATCTTAAACTACAATTTTCCCCACTGTTTTCTTCCTGATTTTCTCCTCTTCTGCTAGCATTCTTAGTATGATAAACAACAGATAAAAAATCTTTCTACATTCTAATTACTTTGACTCTCCATAGATCGCCAATTCCTAGGGTCATATTCTCTTCCATCATTGAAATATCCATACCATTGGAAAGCATTCGAGCGGGTTAGTGTTCCGTCCCCAAAAGCTGCATTTACAATTTCTAATGCTTCTGGAGCACTATTCCCTGTTTTGAAAGTAAGCATTATCCATAAACTTTGCTTTGAAAATCCATGACGAAGCTTTGCCACAGTATTCCGTTAGAAGTTACAAACCATGACTTCTGCTCAAGTTACTGAGTCGAGACGACTCACATAATGTATCAAGACATATTCCTTTCTGCTTGTGGGGATAATAACTTTATTGCTCGCATAAAATTGGCACTGAACGGGTAGTGTTATATATATATATATATATATATATATATATATATATATATATATATATATATATATATATATATATATATATATATATATATATATATATATATATATATATATATATATATATATATATATATATATATATATTAGTGATGGACGATTAATCGTATTGGTCATCGTCAGTTTTCTGCCCACTATTTTGCCGCCAAATATACACTCCAAGACGAAATCGAATTTCCCCAAACTGGAGGAAAGATTCTTCCTGCAAAACAATTTAAGAGCTCTAAATTTAAAGTATTAGAATTTTGCATGTCTGTCCATGTCCTCTCATATTTAATTTTTTTAAAATCACTGTTTGGAAGATATTACAGGATGCCCCACCCCCTCTGGATATCAGATATGCACTTATAGATATATCAAAGTATTGGTTATAAAATAATAAAATTTATATATGAACATCTTCAATGAGTTCGTAAATTATATTTTATTTGAATGACGAAGAACTCTGTATTGAATATTTTCAGCAGAATGAAGTCACTTGCCGCACGTCCAGTCTCAGCATATACAAAATTGAGTCCTTCTTTTAGCCCATCGGATCATTTCCAAGGGACCTTGACCAGAAAGGTCGCCTGACCTTATCCCGCCAGATTTCTTCCTATGCGGTATGCTGAAAGGGAAAGTGTATCGCGACAAGCCACGTACTTTCGTGTAAATGAAAGATAATATCATCAAGGAATTGGCGCTGTGACTCCCAATATGTTGGTGGCAACCTTCCGTACATAGAAAATCGTGTGCAGGCATTCCTTGATGCTGATGGGGATCACTTCCAACAATCGTTGTAGTTTCAACACGATTCTCACGCACAATGTTTTGTTCGTGGAAAATTTTATTAACTTATGAACACTACTTTGATATCTATTTATAAGCGCATATCTGGGGATGAGAGCGAGTGGGACACACTGTATTATACAATTAAAATTGCATGTATTTACACATTTGAATGAAAAATAATGAAAAGACAATCGAATTCTTCCTTTATATAAGATTATCAGATTGTTAAATTTATTAAAATAATGGAAATTCTTAAAATATACTTTTTCATATATATATATATATATATATATTATATATATATATATATATATATATATATATATATATATATATATATATATATATATATATATATATATATATATATATATATATATATATATATATTCTGCTGATGAACAAGGTCGTCCCACACAACAACAATTACTCTTTTAAACTATTCTGTCGCAAACCACCTCCATTGAGGAAGGTTCGTGTGACCCACATTTCTACACTGTCTCATTTTTTCTATGTCCATTGTCTAACTCTCAGACACCATACTTTACTGCTATGCTCACTCACTCACACATCTCTCCACTGGTTAAAAGTCTGGAACAAACTTCTGTATCTACTTTCTCAACTTCCTTCGGCTTGCACACCTTCAAACGCCTTGTACGTACCTGAGCATGTTGGCTTTTAATTTGATCCTGGTTCTGTAATGCTCTCCGACTCTGGTGAAATTTGATAGTCCTCTCTCTCCCTCTTGAATAGTCCTTGATAGTCCTATGCCATATATATATATATATATATATATATATATATATATATATATATATATATATATATATATATATATATATATATATATATATATATATATATATATATATATATATATATATATATATATATATATTATATATATATGACTATCATGCAAACTATTACAAAATAATTGCTTTCGGAAAATATTCTGTGCATGCTTTAAGTTGGAACGCTCCCTTACATACTTTGCTTATCTTGTGTTACAACATTTTTATTATTTTCTTTCTTGTTTATCTTCTTTTTATGTTCTCTTTTTTAATAGTTTACGTCTACTCTAAACCAGTTATAAAAAAGATCTTTCTTAAAACATTAAAACTTTCTCTAATTTTCTTTAAATTAAAAAAGTAAGTAAAATATGCAGAACAATATAAAGAGTAAAATCAGTTTATTTAACTCTGAGCATTTGATACATGAGTGACAATTTTAATTAAAAAAATATTTATAAAATTGTTTATTTAAATGAAGAAAGAACAAATATGTACTTTTTATAGATTTCTTTGAGTGACGTTTTATTTCTTATTTTATTAAACTTTATTTAAATTTTGTTTTTCGCAGTGAAGAAAAGGAAGTAACTAAAATATCTGACTTGTTTTTATTACTACTTCCTCCACAATTATTGGATTAATGTCGTCTCTTATATTTTATCTTTTGATTATGAAATTACTGATTGACTTGTTTGTACCTAAAATAATAATCACGAATTCGTTATTTAGCAACAAGTTTCACTAATACTTCATCAAGCCTTTATTAATATTCTAATGTGAATTCTTTTAGCATTTTTGTCCCTGACTACCTTTACAATCACATCAAATGAAGTTTGCTTCCTTTTTTTTCATACTTTTATGTAATTCCCGCATTATAATAATAATTATTCCCAGTTTTGTAAAATTAAAGAACAGAAATATTTTCTCTTCATTAAATTGTAGTTTTTAACAATTGTTTCAATGTTATTTATTATATTTTTCTTTCATATTTTGATGATCATTTTTCTGTCAGAGTTTCTCTATCTTGTGCTTTGGATGGTCACGATTTTTTTAATTTTACATACTCTACACACGTGAATTTTTTTAGCATTTGATTTACGATATTTTGTTTGCTCAACAGATTTTAAGAACTAGTAAAAGTAAGAGGTAAGCAAACAGCAGTAAATGTTTGTGATCATGAAACATTTTTCGTGTTTCATTTCGTATGTTAATTGTGAAAAAAAAAAAAAAAACTGAATGAATCAATTACGATTAGGAAATATTGATAAGGATAATTTTGCATTTTCAGTTTTTTTTTTTTAAAAAAAAAAAAGTTAATTGATTTAAAAAATAAATTAAAATAATACACTTTTATAGACTTTTAGTTTAATAAGTAAATGATTTATACCATTAGGAAAATTATTATCGTGCTATTGTATATTCATCTAAACTTGATCGGTGCGTATAGAAATACTCGAAAAGTTTGATTATAGAAATTATTTTCTGATTCAGATTTTAAGCTGATTCAAAATTTCCATTAACATTAACAAAGTTTAAAAATTCTGAAGTTTAATTAAGATGTGTTTATGAATCTTTTTGCATTTTATTTTAAATTCCATTGTGTATGATAGTATAGAAGTACGAGCACGAGCCTAATGATAAGGACTCTTTCCTGACTTTTCAGTTCTACTAATTGGAAAACTATGAGAGATCAAATATCGCTTTCCATCTTGAATTTACATAAAAAGTGCCAAAACTGTAAATATATATATATATATATATATATATATATATATATATATATATATATATATATATATATATATATATATATATATATATATATATATATATATATATATATATATATATATATATATATTAGAGCGAGACAATCGCCATTGAGTGAAAACGTTTTGACACCTTGGTGTCTCATATATATATATATATATATATATATATATATATATATATATATATATATATATATATATATATATATATATATATATATATATATATATATATATATATATATATATATATATATATATATATATATATATATATATATATATATATATATATATATATATATATAATAAAAAAAAAAAAAAAAAAATTTTTTTTAAATTTTTTTTTTGTTTTGATTTTTTGCAAAACAGAAACATCGCCCAACAAAACTTCCATTTTTTTGTTGTTTTTTGAAACGTCGTTTTAAGAACATATATATATATATATATATATATATATATATATATATATATATATATATATATATATATATATATATATATATATATATATATTATAATATACTATATATATATATATATTATATATAAATAAAATTTATATATATATATATATATATATATATATATATATATATATATATATATATATATATATATATATATATATATATATATATATATATATATATATATATATATATATATATATATATATATATATATATATATATATATATATTATAAAATTTTTGAGAAAGCTTGTAACTCGATATTGGGGTTAAATTTTAGCTCAAATTGGAAAAAAAAGTGATTGACCAATCAGTAATATTAGAATAAGCATTTATTTTATTTTATTTTTTTATATTTTTAATTAAGCCTATATCAAGTTTTAAAAATATTGTTCACCACAGAATACCCCCTAGTATAAATCTTGAACCAAATCGTCGACAGGTAAATTGATCGACATTATTCAAAAACAATCGGTCAGTTAACTTATTTTCTTGACTATAACTTAATACAGATTTTATTACTGATATCTTGAAAACTTACCAAAAAGTTTAGATTTCATTGCTATTTAGGACTTTTATTATTATCATTAGTTCTCATTAATATTTAGACCTATTATTATTATTATTATTATTATTATTATTATTATTATTATTATTATTATTATTATTATTATTATTATTATTATTATTATTATTTTTTTTTTTTTTTTTTTTTTTTTTTATTTTATTATTATTATTATTATTATTATTATTATTATTATTATTATTATTATTATTATTATTAGTAATAGTAGTAGTTTTTAGTTCTCATTAATATTTAGGCCTATTATTATTATTATTATTATTATTATTATTATTATTATTATTATTATTATTATTATTATTATTATTTCCATTATTATTATTATTATGTTTAGAATACGACATAAACAATATTAAATATGAATGCCCCCCAGCCCGTAAATGGTGTTAAGGTTAAGAGTAGGACCTAACGTACGTTAGCATATCCTACTTAATTTTTAAATGAACCTTTTTATAATGTCAGAAATAGCAAACGAAATTTTATTCTAATCTCTCTCTCTCTCTCTCTCTCTCTCTCTCTCTCTCTCTCTCTCTCTCTTCTCTCTCTCTCTCTCTCTCTCTCTCTCTCTCTCTCTCTCTCTCTCTCTCTCTCTCTCTCTCTCTCTCAGTTACACTTTTTTTAATTTACCAGGTAAAAGCTCAAAAGAGGTAAAATTGAAATAAGTGTGAATGGGAAAAGGAAAACATTTTCTTTGACTGGTGCGAAAGAATTATATTCACGGAGGAAACGTCCATTCAAAACATAAACCAACCTGAAAAAATATGCATATGCACGTTCAAAAAACAAAATAAATAAATAAATAAGCAAAAAACATATCCATATAAAAATAACAATGATAAAAATTAACAAGAAAAAAAATGTAAACACTTCTATAAAAAGTTTTTAAAAAATTACATAAAAATTGTAACTCTAATGATATAAAACTCTTTAAAAGATAATAAAAATGATTAAAACTCTTTAAAAAAAATAATAATATAAAAATTAATCCACTATAAAAATGGCAACAATAATTCAAAATTTTACATATAAAAAGAATAATGGTAGTATTAATAATAATAATAATAATAAAAATAAAATAATAAAAATTGTATAAAAAAAGTTTATGTAAAATAAAATATATATAAGAATCATATGAAATGAATTTAAATAGATAAAAAAAAACACATGTGAAAATGTGTAGTAAGAGAATAAACATGGAATAAAACAAAAAAGTAAAATAACTTCTACTTTCTTTCTGAAGGAGGTGGCTTGAAATTCAAAATAAATGTTTAAAAATTTGGGATTTTGCAAAGGATATTATTTGTAAGTGACTCTACTTCGACAGAGGTTTTATATGCTTTAAAATCATTTACGTCAGTTAAAAAATAAGATTCTTCCGATTTTTCTGTTTAAAACTGAAAAAAATAATAGTTTACGAAATTATTATTGTTGTCATTTTAAATGTACTTTTTTTAATATTTATGTTTTTAATTGCTGTTCTCATTTCTTTTTTTTCTTTTTGTTTATATTTCTTATCTTTTAAAGCGTTTTATATAATTTTATATAATTTTTAATTTGGTTGTTAATTTTTTTAAACTTGTAATGTTTAATTTTTATATTTTTTCGATTCCCATCTCCCAAATTTTAATTTTACCTTCTTTCAACTTTAGCTTTAGACTAATATAATTACAAAAACTATATATATATATATATATATATATAATATATATATATATATATATATATATATATATATATATATATATATATATATATATATACAGAGAGAGAGAGAGGAGAGGGAGTAAGAAATGTTTTAATTAGTGGAACTGTAATCATCTTTCTAACTTTTTGGCATTTTTTTTTTTTTTAATTGGAAGGGTTGATGTGAATATATATAATATATATATATATATATATATATATATATATATATATATATATATATATATATATATATATATTATATATATATATATATATATATATATATTATTGCGAGCATATATCAGAGAAAAATTATGTTTTACTTTAAATTTCATCGGTTTATACTTTAATAACGGATTTCTCTCTCTCTCTCTCTCTCTCTCTCTCTCTCTCTCTCTCTCTCTCTCTCTCTCTCTCTCTCTCTTTCTTTCTCTCTTTCTTTATCTATCTATCTATCTATCTTTCTATCTATCTGTCTGTCTGTCCGTATGTCTAATCTCCTTCCCTCTCTTTTGTTAAGAATTAGTGAAGAGAGCTTCTTTGCATTTAATGAAAATACAATAAACACGATAACTAATAAGGATAAAGAATGTGATCAGTTCGCATTTGAATGTATGTAGATTTGTGTGCCTATCCCTGAATGTGATTTCACTCTTATGAATATGTGTGTCAGATTGGAAGGTGAAGATTGCGCAACGGCAGTGACCGGTATGAAGCTCATTCAGCCTTGTCCCGCCCTTTAAAACTAAAGTTCATCTGATTAAATTTTCAAGCAAAGACTTTCGAGCTTTTTCCCTTTACCCTTTTTTATTAGTTACCATTTTTGAGCACTGAATTATACATTTTTTTTATTCCTTGATTCTTTTAATCTATTTTCCCTGCTTTCTTTTGTTGGTTTTATTTTTTTTCTACACCATATTTATTTTACTCAAAAATAGAGAAATAACAAAAAATAGCTTCAGTCTTTCTAAATTGTATTTAATTGAATGATATATATATATATATATATATATATATATATATATATATATATATATATATATATATATATATATATATATATATATATATATATATTATCTGGTGGGCAAAGGCCAGTCCTACAAATTTCTACCAGAGTTGGGAAATAACAGAAACTTGGTCAAGTTAAAGGCCGACATGTCCCTCTGCACGTTGTTTGAAAGTCTGCAAGTCAAAGGAATTTGGGGAAAAAAATAAAAGGAGTGTGTTCTAGACTTTACCAGTAGAGTATATATATATATATATATATATATATATCTATATATATATATATATATATATATATATATATATATATATATATATATATATATATATATATATATATATATATATATATATATATATATATATATATATATATATATATATATATATATATATATATATATATATATATATATATATATATATATATATATATATATATATATATATATATATATATATATATATATATATATATATATATATATATATATATATATATATATATATATATATATATATATATATATATATATATATATATATATATATATATATATATATATATATATATATATATATATATATATATATATATATATATATATATATATATATATATATATATATGAAGCCATTAAAGCTAGGAAAGTTTGATTTAATTCGAAGTTTAAAGCTACAGGAAGCCCATTGAGATGTTTTCACTGAATTTTCCCTCTTCTTTTATTAATTTTTATTCAATATTATAGCCACAGTTGATTTTATTAATAAACAAAAACATTACGTGAAAGTAAAGAAAGTTTCTTTGTCAAGATTTGAACAAATTCATTTTGCAAACCAGAACGATAACTAAACAGTCTCCTCCCTTCCTGCATTCACTCATTTTCTTTCCTAAAATCTTGGTGCACAAACTACGAAGTAAGAGGAGCGCTTACATCAATGGAGGATTTATTATGACATTCAAGGCTAAATTTACGAAACGAAATTCTATTCATAGATTTTCAATAAAATAATGTATGGGTATACAGTCTTTTCAAGTTTAATGAATACGGTATAAGATGTGTTTGCTGTTTACCATTTCTAATTGTGAACAATACTTTTATAGAAATTTTAAAATATCAAAACCAGTGTTTTTATAAAACAATTTGTGTTAGAAAAAAACATTAAAACTACATTCGTAATCAGTACAAAATATGCATTAAGTGAAGTGTTATTTATTATTTTTGTGATAATCTAATTAAAGAAATTTCATTTTGTAGACCGGTGTTGTATTCAGGTTTCTATTGCTGCTGATATATATATATATATATATATATATATATATATATATATATATATATATATATATATATATATATATATATATATATATATATATATATATATATTATATATATATATATATATATATATATATATATATATATTATATATATATATATATATATATATATATATATATATATATATATATATATATATATATATATATATATATATATATATATATATATATATATATATATATATCTACATCTACATCTACATCCTCTCCCAGGAAGGGTTGTTACCCTGTCAGTGGAACCAGCATCTTTCCCCAACTGCTCTTAAAAGTTCTCCCAGAGTCCTCTAAAAGATCATGTATTTCTGTCGTTGGTCTCAATGCCGGTCCATGAGTCTTATAGAAACTCTCAGGTAGGGTTTTCACCCTTTCAGTAGGACCAGCATCGTTTTCCATCTAACTTCTAAACAATCTCTCCAAGAGCTCTCTAGAAGATTGTGCTTCTCTGAGCTATGGTTCCCAATGCTGGTTCTAGAGTTATTACAAGCCTTTGGCAGAGAATCACAAGGCCGGGTGGCTAGTCCTGTCGTCCTCGCTTTTAGTCTCCTCATATGATCCAATCCATTTCGTCGATATTTTTTTCATATATATATATATATATATATATATATATATATATATATATATATATATATATATATATATATATATATATATATATATATATATATATATATATATATATATATATATATATATATATATATATATATATATATATATATATATATATATACATCATCCCCGTCCAAACCGATAGGCTGGCGCCTGTAGGGTGCTACTCCTCCAAAATCTCTTTGATTCTGTCTTGTCCGAGGCGTAGCATTGGTTTCTCGAGCGGTGTCTCTTTTTGTGTAGCCGGCTTGCTAGGCCTGTCGCCATAACCTCCAAATAATGCTGGAGGCTTATTGAAAAGTCTAATTGTTAAACTTTATGATCCTGACGTCCTATTGAGTCACGTTCAAAATAATCAATATTCAAGTTGAAATTTGCAAATATTTAATTTTCTTCGTATTAATTCTAAAAAAGTACATCTTATTTTACTTTTGTTCCTTCACATGAATTTTTTTTCCTTATTTAAATTAAATTTTACTATTTTACTATTTTTACTAATTTTACTAATAATTAATAATAATTTATTATAAATTAATAATAATTTGTCCGCGATGGGCGAAAAGGCAGCTGACATAAAACACGTGAAAACAACTGGTCGATATTTGCTAATGAAATTCTAAATCGTTATCGTCGAATGGGCGATAAATTTCTTTAAAAAACATTGTAACGGGAGACAAAACGATCCAGATGGAAAACGAGCCTCTATGGAATTCAGACACCCAAGTTCATCTGGCGTAAGAAAGTTTAAGACTCAACCTTCTGCTGGTAAAATCATGCTGACGGCATTCTGGGATGTGGAGGGCCGCCTCTACTCAGAATATCGTTATTGTAAAATCTCAAGAAATTGAAGAGCCGCATCGGTTGAATGAGACCAAACCGTACAGTTTTCCTCCTGCATCATGACAGTGCTCGACCACATTGAAATTGCAGTGTTCAGACGCTTCAGAAGCTTCAACGCTTGAACTTCGAATTTATTGATCACCCACCCTACAGTCCTGATCTGACCCCCGGTGATTTTCACTTATTTCCAAAGTTGAAAGATAGTCTCCGGGGAGTGAGATTTGGTTCAGATGATGAGGTTGAAGAAAGCGGGGGCAGATTGGTTTCGGAAAACAGTTCAAGACTTTCTTTCAATTGGTTTCGAGAAACGGGTCAAACGCATGCAGAAATGTATTGATGCTCGAGGAGATTATGTAGAAAAACAATATTGAATAAACCTTTGGCCTTTCCGTCTTTGTTTCATTACCTTATCTGCAGTGTATGAGATTTTAGGGCAGAACAGGCGTTACTTTTCAGCCCACTCTCATATATATATATATATATATATATATATATAATATATATATATATATTATATATATATATATATATATATAGTGTGTGTGTGTGTGTGTGTGTGTGTGTGTGTGTGTGTAGTATAAACAGTGGTAATATGGAACAGGCTAATACCAGCTCTCGCAAGCAGTTTTTTAAAAATTTCCCACTGGGGAGAGACCAGTTGTTAACTTTTATTCCCCTTTCTAGTAGACAATAAATAAAACGTGATGTTCCTCAGGGATCCACTGTAGTAATGCTACTTTTTCAATATACACAAAAGGTCTAATTAATTACCATAACTCATTTCCTTATTGTTCGTAAATGATTTATTAATATTGAGTAATGATAAAAAAAATAAAGAACAACGAAATTCTCTTCCTAAAAAGTTGAAAGCACTCTCTTGAATACTATAGGATATGGATAGACCTAAATAAATTGCTGTTAAACCCCTCAAATACCTCATACATCACAATAGGGAAAGTGAAACGTAGGGAATAATTATAAAATTAAAATAAACTGTACTGAATGAATCCGGAGCCACAGCGCGAAAGTCTTCTAAGTCATTATTGAAGAAAGATTCATCTTGAAAGAAAACACAAACAGATTAGTAAGTAAACTGGCAAAATATATGGTTATCCTTCTAATATTAGCAAAATCTATTCCACTATACGTACTGCGAAATATTTATCTTCCACCCATTCACTCCCCCTTAATATAATGCTTTCCGTTGTATGAAACAACATGCAAAACGAACCCTCATCAGTTTGCATCAAAGCGAAAACGTATTATAGGTTTACTTTGTGTTAATAGAGATTTTTATAGCCGTATACTACTCTCATTTAAAAAAATAACATATTGCAATTTAATCATCTTCTAAATATCCCTTTCTCACTTAATTAAAAGAACTACACAAATATTCCACAACAATACCTGTGAGATCCTAAAAATAACCTATCTAAATAATCAGAGAAACACCAATCTAAAAACTTAGACTTACTAAAGACTTAATTTATACCTCAATTATACAATACCATAAGTTGCTAAGCAACAGTAAAATATTTTTAAAATGTATAAAAATTCCTACTGATTTATTATTATTATTATTATTATTATTATTATTATTATTATTATTATTATTATTATTATTATTATTATTATTATTATTATTATTATTATTATTATTATTATTATTATTATTATTATTATTATTATTATTATTATTATTATTATTATTATTATTATTATTATTATTATTATTATTATTATTATTATTATTGATATTTAACATGGAAATAAAATAACTTTTGAGTTCCAATATTAACTAAATAAGATATATTTGTTAAAATATGACGAATAAACATGAAAATTTTCTCATTTTCAATGGAAAGTCTTTCACGAAATTATCGTAGTATCGTATCACTTCTGAATTTCACAAGGATTTTGAATCTATCCTTAATGGAAATATTTGAAAGTATCTTAATTTTTCTACTCTTATTTTCGATCGCCAGTATGACTTCCGAAAGAAGCTCTCAACTGGTGATCTTTCTCATCTCTCTGACTCGTGGTCCTCTGTTCTTTTGCATTTAAGGGAATAATGTGCTGCAGCACTGGACATATAGAAAGCATTTAATAGAGTATGACACAAAACTTTATTTTTTAAACTTCCTTCTTTAGGTGTTTATCCTTCACTCTGTGGTTATCTCTCTGATTTTCTTTCGTTTGTTATTTTGCAGCTTCTGTAGCCTATCATTCATTCTCTTTACCTTTTAATAGTATTGATCCTCAATGTTCTATACTATCTCCGACTTTTTTTCTACTTTTCATAAGAACCTCTCTCTATGACTCCAATATCTACCTATGACTTTCAATTCAATAAATATTCTATACAACAGGAATTAGCCAATGCAAGTAAAGTGGCCTATCAATAACTAACCTCTAATCTATCTCGAATTTATAGTTCGGACATTCAAAACAGGTTATTTTCAATGCCTCAAAAAATCACCTTCATCCTTAAACTCGACACAATCTTCTATACAGCATAAAATATAATCTCCTAAAAGCGTAAAGTTAAAAGCTTTGTTTGTTCTTAGTATTTTCAAAAAAAAAAATTTCTAAGCATTCTTAAAATGATCACATTACTTCTTTCCAAACAAGCTTCAAGGAAGTTTGGGGTTCTGAGGCATCTTCAAAATTTCTTCACACCA
>SEYY01019277.1:0-10000 GCA_009176605.1 Armadillidium nasatum | reverse complement strand
ATATATATATATATATATATATATATATATATATATTATATATATATATATATATATATATATATATATTGCGAATTGTAGATCAAGAGTGAGGGTGAAGAGAGAACTATCGGATTGGTTTAGCATAGTAGTGGGATTGAGACAGGAGTTTGTAATATCTCCATGTTATTTAATCTATTGATGAATGGTTTACTTAGAAAAATGGAGAGAGAAGGGAAGAGTATTACGTTGAGAAATATGGAGGGTGAATGTGAAGTGAATGTTTTACTTTTTGCAGATGATGCGGCATGTGTTGGTGGCAGAATCTGGAGAAAAGATGAGAATACTTGTGAGAGAGTTTGAAGGGAAATGTGCAAACACGAGATTGAAATTCAATCCAGCGAAGAATAAAGTTATGAGGATTGGAGGTGGGGATGAGGAAATGTGGAGGGAGGAATTGGTTTGTAGAAGTGTGAGAATGGAAACTTGAGGAGGTGAATGAATTCAAATATCTAGTAATGTTGGGTGAAGGTAAGGGTGGGACGGAAAAAGGAAATAAAGAACAGAGTGGTAGAAGGAATGAAAGTATTGGGGGGCCTAAGAAAAGTATGGAAGAAAAGAAAAATTTCGAAAGAAATAAAGATAAGAATGTTTGAATGTATGTGTTCACCTTCTGTATTGTATGTGTGTGAAACATAGACGATAAGTGCTCGGTCGAGAAAAAGTTTCAATGTCTTTGAGATGAAAGATTTGAGAGCGATATATAAATTGAGAAGGATTGATAGGATTAGAAATGAAAGAATAAGGGAGATGTGTAAATGGAAGAAGGGTGTAATTGATAGAGAGGAGGAGTATGTGCTAAAATTTTTTGGGCATATGTGAAGAATGAAAGAGAACAGAATGGTTGGCAAGGTACGTAGATCCGATGTAGATAGGGGAAGGGTAGGGGGAGGGGAAGGCCGAAGTGGAGATGGATGGATGGAGTGAGAGTGATTTTGATGGAAGGAATTTGAGTTTAGACGAGGATAGAAGATTTGTAAAGACAGAGATGGAGGGAGGTGGTGAAAGCGTTGAAAGGTAAGAATAGCTATGTTTGTAAGGGAATTGTGGCGGGCACCACCTCACGAAAGTGGGAAAGGTGATAGTATAATATATATATATATATATATATATATATATATATATATATATATATATATATATATATATATATATATATATATATATATATATATATATATATATATATATATATATATATATATATATATATATATATATATATGTTTTTTTTTTTTTTTTTTTTTTTTTTTTTTTTTTTTTTTTTTTTTTTTTTAAAGTTCACATCTCACGGGCATTGCCCTATTCGAAGAGAGGAACTTTCTAGGTAGTATATACCTAGGATCCCGAAGTGGGATCGAACCGGCGCCCTCAAGCACGTGAGTCAATCAATCACTTTACCGTTTGAGCCACGGATATATATATATATATATATATATATATATATATATATATATATATATATATATATATATATATATATAATATATATATATATATATATATATATATATATATATATATATATATATATATATATATATATATATATATATATAATATATATATATATATATATATATATATATATATTATAATAAGCATCCGCATCCGCATCCGCATCCTCATCAAAATTAACATCCGCATCCGCATCCGCATCCGCATCCGCATCCGAACTTTTCGAAAATTCAAAATCCGCATCCGCATCCGCATCCGCACTTTTGAAAATTCAACATCCGCATCCGCATCCGCATCCGCACTTTCGAAAATTCAACTTCCGCATCCGCATCCGCATCCGCACTTCTCCAAAATTCAACATCCGCATCCGCATCCGCATCCGCAAATTAGAAAATATGACATCCGATCCATCACTATATAATATATATATATATATATATATATTATATATATATATATATATATATATATATATATATATATAATATATATATATATATATATATATATATATATATATATATATATATATATATATATATATATAATAATGAAAAATAAAATTTAAAAGGGGAATTTTTAGCAAGAATGCAAATAAAAAATTGGAAAGTGCATAAATTTATTATAGTTTCCTAATATATATATATATTATATATATATATATATATATATATATATATATATATATATATATATATATATATATATATATATATATATAATATATATATATATATATATATATATATATATATATATATATATATATATATATATATATATATATATATATATATATATATATATATATATATATATATATATATATATATATATATATATATATATATATATATATATATATATATATATATATATATATTATATATATATATATATATATATATATATATATATATATATATATATATATATATATATATATATATATATATATATATATATATATATATATATATATATATATATATATATATATATATATATATATATATATTATATTATATATATATATATATATAATATATATATATATATAATATATAACGGAAACTGCAGTATTCATACATATTCGCACAAAACTAATAATTTTGCACATTTATATGATAACCATTTTCTATTTTTTTTAAAGTGTTTGTGCGTGTGTGTGTTTTTTGATGTGAATAATAAATGGAGAGATATTGTAGGAAGAGGAAGAGGGGGGGAGAGTGTGGTAGAATGGTTGGCAAGATTGTTTAATTTATCTTGAGTAAAGGAATGTTTTTACCATTTAAATGTCATTTATATATTTATTTAAGATAATTTTTCGAAACTTTATTTAATTTTTAAAATTTCCACTTTCCCTGGGTAATCTATATATATATATATATATATATATATATATATATATATATATATATATATATATAATATATATATATATATATATATATATATATATATATATATAAAGTATGGAGTGGTAGGGGGAGGGGAAATAAAGGGAATAGATAGAGAAATAAGACAGGTAGAAAGTGAGGTTAGGGAAGATGGATGGAGTACTATAGTAGGCTGCTGAATGTGAGGGATGTGAGGAAGGAGGCTGAGGTGGTGGAGAGGGAAGGGGGAAGGATGATACGGGAGGATGACACTGTAGAAGAAATAGGTAAAGCATTGAGGAAAGTGAAAAGGGGCTTATCGGTGTGTTTGGATGGATTAAATGGAGAAATGTTGAAAAAAAGGGAAAAAGTGTGGTAGAATGGTTGGCAAGATTGTTAATTTATGTTAGGTAATAGGATAGGTGCCCCAGTATTGGCAAGATGTGTGTGGGTCCCATTGTGTAATGGAAAGGGAGATAAATTTGAGTGTGAGAATTATAGGGGTGATAAGTTTGCTTAGCGTAGTTAAAGAAGTGTATAATAGAATTTATGAGTTGATGGGTGAGGGACAGGGGGATTTAAAGGAAGGAAGGGGGTGTATGGTTCAGGTTTTCACTTTAAGAATTATCGAGAAGAATAGTAGAGATAAAGTGAAGGACATGTTTGTGTGTTTTCTGGATTTGGAAAAAAGCTTGCCATAGGGAGGACAGGAGTAAACTGTGGGAGGTTTTGAAAAAGATGAGAAGGTACTGGAGGATATTAGATTATTTTATAGGAATAGAGCGTGTATGAGAGTAAATAGACTGGAGACTGAGTTTTTTACTGTGAATAATGGAATGGACCGAGGCAGGGTTGCGTAATGTCTCCGGGATATTATATTTATTTTCTTATTGAAAAAGAGGTGAGAATGAGGGAGCAACAGGGTATGTGAGATACGAATGTTGTTATTGTGTGCTGTTAATGTTGTACCTTGGGCACAGAGTCAGTGGAGTTTGAAGGTTCTGGTGGAAGACTTTGTAAAAGGATGGGCTTAAGAGTAAACGTAGGTAAGAGTAAAGTGTTATGGATGAAAAATGGGGAGGGAAGGGAGAGGGGTGTGGATGGTGGAGATGAAATGTAAATTAAAGTAGGAAGGGAGAGATTTGAGTGGGTTAATTCATTTTAATATCTGGGTGTGAATTGAGGTTTGAGGGATATTTGTAGTAGAGGAAGATTGTCAAGAGAGGTGAAGGTGAAAATGTTTGAGGGATGCTGTATACCGGTGGTTATGTTTAGGAGCGAAGTATGAAGGTTGATTGCGAGGGAGAGAAAAAGGTTGAAGTTTTCGAAATGAAGGGTCTGAGAGCTGTGTGTGGTATAGGCAGAAGAGATAAAGTCAAGAAGGTTAGAATAAGAGAGATGTGTGGTTAGAGAAGGAGTATGGTTGTGAGAGCTCAACATAGGAGGTTTGGCATGTTTGTAGGATGAATCAGGAGAGACTAGCAAAAAAGGTATTTGTATCAGAAGTGGAGAGTGTGAGAGATAAGGGGAGACCGAGGGGAGATTAGATGAGTGGAGTCAAAGAGTTATTGAATGACAGGGGGATGAGCTTGGAAAGGGTGTGCGGATGACGGAGGATAAGAGTGAGTAGAAAAGATTGATGAGGGGTGAGTGTTAGGGAATAGATGTGGCCTGCTTTAGACACCTCCCGCGATTATGGGAAAGGATGTGAGAGTATATACATACATAATATATATATATATATATATATATATAATATATATATATATATATATATATATATATATATATATATATATATATATATATATATATATATATATATATATATATATATATATTATATTAATATATATATTTATATATATATACAGAGTAGAAGTTCCGATTTAACTGTGACTTTTCCCATTTAGTCATTTTTTTTTATATTTGGTGAAAGTATTTAGAGAAAAGAAATTTTTTGGTTTAGTTATTGATCAATGAGAATAAGACGAGCAGTATCTTGATTGATAAATTATTTTTTGATTGAAGCTCAAATCGGACATGACGCCTGTCGCCATTGAAACTGATTTGAATGTTTTGGGTCCCTCAAGATTTGGACCGAACCTTTCCAGAGGTGTACAAGTATGACTGGATGAACGAAGGCCTCTCTATGTTTTAAATGTTGGCCATCGGTTACATTAAAATTATTGGATCACTGAGGATCGTCTTTCCTCTATTATTATTTAGAGATAATAATAATAATAATAATAATAATAATAATAATAATAATAATAATAATAATAATAATAATAATAATAATAATAATAATAATAATAATAATAATAATAATAATAATAATAATAATAATAATAATAATAATAAATGCAGATAATTATTATTATTATTATTATTATTATTATTATTATTATTATTATTATTATTATTATTATTATTATTATTATTATTATTATTAATTTGCCAAAATCATCTTTTTTTCGCAAACTAACATGAAGTTTAATATCCAACTGCTATTTTTGTCTTTTATTGCTAGCCATTTAGTGAGGTTTTGATGTGATTAAAGGAAAGTGAGTGAGAGAGAGAGAGAGAGAGAGAGAGAGAGAGAGAGAGAGAGAGAGAGAGAGAGAGAGAGAGAGAGAGAGAGGTTATTCAAGTAAACACACAAGCAAACAAATAAACGTTCATTATATGTCATCTTTCCTAAAAATTTGACGCTCTTAAGATAATGAAATGAAAGGCGTGTGTGTGTATGTGCGTTTCTGTGTGTGTGTATGTAAGTGTGCATGTGTGTGTATGTGTGTGTGTCCGCTACTTTTATTTAGACGTGTATTCATTTTACTTTTATCTTTATTTGTGGTGTTCTCTGAAAACTCTAAAATCATGATAACAGTTATTCTCTGTAAATACAATTTACTTAAATTTGATAAGGTTAATTTACAGCCAAACAGTTTGTTATTTTATTTTATTCTATTAAAGCTATTGAGCGAATTATTAAACTTTAGACATGATCCTTATTTATGTATAAATGTTTCATTCTGTCTTCATTAAAATTATATATATATATATATAATATATATATATATATATATATATATATATATATATATATATATATATATATATATATATATATATATATATAATATATATATATATATATTTATTAATATATATATATATATATATTTAATATTATTAAGTAAAATTTAATTTTTTAAGTGATTAAAATAATTAATTGATCTAACTTTTAATAAAAGTAATAAAGAAAAAGGCCTAAGAAAGAAGAAAGGCTCTTATATAATGTACATTGTTAAAATTAGAAAGCCAGAAGAAGTTAGAGTGAAAAATAAATCATTTTATAAGATAAGAGTTACAAAAAGTAATAATAATAATAGTAACAATAATAATAATTATAATAATATAATAATAGTAATAATAATAGTAATAATAATGATAATAATAATAATAACGACAACAGTAGTGGTAATTACATAATTTGTGAAGGGAACAATAAATTAGGGGGAAGAAATTTTATCACAAAGTGTGTAAAGTATCCGTGCAAACCCGGGACTCCTTTGGCCCCTGTGAGCATTAACTCGAATAACTTAAATAGTAATAAGAGGCCTTTCTATCGTTATAATTCCAAAACTGTGCTCCGACGGGATTCTAATAATAACAGAACTGATTCTATTTTTAACAATAATAATAATAACGCCTTTGAAGACAAAGAAATTGTTAAAATCAAACAGAATTTTTTGAATGATTTTGGCATTTGTGAAGCTTTCTTAGAAGAACAAACCACAGGAGAGAGCTTCAGTTTTAACGAGTCAAAAATATGCAAAATTTTTCACCATTCTTCAGATCAAAAGGTAAGAAAGAATTTTATTAAAAGAAAATGTTCATTAACAAAATCTTATTGACATGTTGGTCTTTCATGACATTTTAATTAAATAGAAATTTTTTATTTTATATTTTGCGAAATTATTTTAAGACGTGTTTAAATTTTTTTTACTTTTATAGTCATACATTTATTAATTAATTTATTGTGGCCGGTCTTACCAGTCAGTACATAAATGAATAAATGGTTTCTTCAGGTTTTGTATATTATATATATATATATATATATATATATATATATATATATATATATATATATATATATATATATATATATATATATATATATATATATAATATATATATATATATATATATATATATATATATATATATTGCTTTAAGAAGTTAAGGAATGATGAATGAACTATATGACAAATGAGTCTTATAAGAAAGAGGAGAGAAAGATCCATGAGTGTGCCTTAAATATTGGTTATATAAGACTCATTTTTTAAAAGTTTTCAATTGTTGTCGAACTTAATTAATTAAGAGACTGAAACGTATTCAAAACATTGTGAATGTTGTGGTTATTATAACAGTAACATTAACAAGTTTATCCAAAATAAACTTTCCGAAACAATAATTATTCGATTCTGTTATAAAATTGTAAAATATTATCCACTCTTTTCAGAGTTTACTTTTTTTTTTAAAAAAAATTAAATAAATTAATTAAGAAAGGCGAAATCTTTGAGCGAACGAAATCTAAACCTTGAATACT
Source organism: Armadillidium nasatum (assembly GCA_009176605.1). NCBI lineage: Eukaryota > Metazoa > Arthropoda > Malacostraca > Isopoda > Armadillidiidae > Armadillidium > Armadillidium nasatum. The sequence continues at coordinate 2,509 of SEYY01019277.1, read as the reverse complement.
CAGCATGAAATACACTCTACGCTTACTAATTAATCACTGTTCATATATATATATATATATATATATATATATATATATATATATATATATATATATATATATATATATATATATATATATATATATTATATATATATATATATATAATTCCATTTATTAAGCACACTTAATTATCCAAGATGTTCATTTAGCTGTTAACTTTATTTTTTTGTTCATTTTCATTTCTATTAAATTGTTCTTTGGTTTAAAGTTATAATTTTTAAAAAAATTTTAATAAAAATTTTAATATTTTGAGGCTTATACTTTAAAAATGTAAAAATGGCGAAGATGCTGTCTAGATAGTGATCGACTCTTACCTTGAAAGTAACAATTCATTTTCATTTCCCTCATCGTTTCCTGACACTTACTAGACTTTAACCCGAGAAAACGTTTCATTTTGAATCAAGACTGAAGTTGTCAATTACTGTCAAAGAAACAGTCTCAATTGCCTCGAATTTTATTTTAAGCACACAAATCGAAATGTCATCTATGTGATCTAAAATGGTCACATAGATGACATGGAATTAATATCGTTATGGAAAAACACGTTGAATGCCATCTGACGCACCGGTGTGTCAGATGGCACAAAACAAAAAACAAAAAAAACTTCATCCGATTCTCCTGAAAATTTCAATATAGATAGCTTTTTTCCCGACGAAAAAACTCCATTCCTAACGTTTTTGCGAGAGTTAAAGTTTAGAAGTTATTTCAGAAGTTTTAGGAATGTTTAAATCTACGGTGAGGCCACATAAAAAAATTTTTTGGTTTCAAATTTAGAGTGTGTGTTCCTAAGACTATTGGCTACAAAATCTAGAGTTTTTCTCTCAGAGGTACAGAAAAATTTTATGACCCCAATACTGACAAACTATCTAAAGTAAAAAATTGTTAAAAAAAAAATTTCCAACTTTTTTAAAAAAATTAAAAAAAAAAAAAACTACATGACTAGATAGTTCAATTTTTGTGAGTTTATAGAGAATTGATAGGGCTACAAATTCTTCTCATATATTATTCGATTTTGATTGGTATTTTTGAGATATAGCTCTTCAAATGAGGTCCATTTTTGTGCCAATTTTCAAAATTTTAAAAGTTTGAGAGAGACTATATCTTTCTAAGCTAATTTTTTTTAAACAATGCTCTAAACATTAATTTATAGACCTATTCCCTAAAAAAATCTAAAAATAAAAAAAATATTGTTCGAGGTATTTTTTTTAAATAATTTTTTTCTCCGTAAGGGTATGATTTTTTTCAAAAAAAAATTTGAGTGCCTATAAATTTTTTTCTAGACGTGATATCAAAAATCGCTTTGTACAACATTTATATATTGGGGCTAAGATTGTTCAGTTAAAATTTCAGGGCATGTGGACCAGTGGTTTGACCCCGCTATTTTTTTTTTTTTTTTTAACTTTTGACCCCAAATAACTTCTAAACGGTTAATCACTCGTAAAAAAGTTAGAAATGGACTATTTTCGTCTGGAAAAAAGCTATATATACTGAAAATTTCAGCTCAATCGGTTAAAAAATAAAAAAAAATTTGAAAACGGGCTCAGCCCCATTTTCCGGCATTCAACGTGTAAAGAAAAAAATAATTGCTGTTGAAGCTTATCCTTTGTACTCTAAATTTGTGGACAAAATAATTCTAGATTTGTAAACAAAGCAAAGCAGGATCTCGCCTCCAATATTCGAGAAAATTAGATTTTTTTTTTGCTACAAATGAGAAAGCTTTGAGAAACTCTTGACAGATTTGACCAAACAAGCTTCAGGCAACGAGAAATATCAATGTAGTTTAATACCTATTCAAACAAAATTAAACTGAAAGATTTTATTTGAGTTCTTCTCATGAGTTTGTTAAGAATTTTAAAATAAAAATTCGTGTACTGAAAAACCTAAGAATCACATTATCGTATATTTAAATTTAAAAGTTAGGGACCTATGTTATTTATTTATTTATTAATTTTTTTTCATTTCAGCTAACTGTTATTAGTAGACTTTCTCAGAATGAATATAACTTTATTCAGTAATTCATTAATTAATACGAGAGTTTGATATATATCAAACTCTCGTATTGCCAGAGCTGTGTAATGTTTACCAGTTATTATATACTTGAAATTATATAATTTTCATTTGACTTCAAAAATAACTTTGTTTAATTTTTATAAGAACTGCAAAACCAGAATTGAAAAGGGATTTCCTTTTTTTTGAATTTATTTGGAGACGTAAAGAATTCTATTATTTTCAATAAAATTGCGTAATTATTTCATAATTCCTTTCCCTTTAATTAATTATATCGAAACAGCTCCATAAATAAAGTTTTAGTTTGAGATTATTTAAACATAATAAAAAGAATATAAAATATGTCAAAAATAATTCTCACTTCTTAGTTAAATGGTTTGAGAACACATTTCTTCACTTCTAATTAAAAATTAATTCTATTCGTAAACTTTTTTTAGAATTAACTGTCAAATTTACTGTA